>MKEJ01100228.1:0-13633 GCA_001753735.1 Embelia ribes | reverse complement strand
CCCCCCCCCCCCCCCCCCCCCCCCCCCCCCCCCCCCCCCCCCCCCCCCCCCCCCCCCCCCCCCCCCCCCCCCCCCCCCCCCCCCCCCCCCCCCCCCCCCCCCCCCCCCCCCCCCCCCCCCCCCCCCCCCCCCCCCCCCCCCCCCCCCCCCCGCCCCCCCCCCCCCCCCCCCCCCCCCCCCCCCCACCCCCCCCCCCCCCCCCCCCCCCCCCCCGCCCCCGCGCCCCCCCCCCCCCGACCCCGACCCCCCCCGGGGGTTGTCAGGAGAGATGTCGGAGTTGAGTGATTGTAAGTCTGTCAGTACTGTTAGGGGGTAGGACCTCAAATTTGAACCTATAGAGATTGCCTAGCATCAAGGTTATTCCTTCCGACGACAAGGCCCCCACCATAAAAGAATGCCCCTTCCTAAGGAGCTAAAATATGCTAGGTGAAGCAAAACTTTTCCTATGGCTATTTCTACTGTTCTTGCTCCAACACGGGAGACAGCTTTGCTGGATGTACTTAGGAAGCATTGCCAAGCAATTGGATCGTATATAGCAAATTTGAAGGGCATCAATCATTTCATTTGCAGCCACAAGATATACTTTGAGGAAAACGCCAAACTGGTACGTCAAATGCAACGGAGGCTGAATCAATAATGAAAGAGGTAGTGAAATGGGAGGTTGTCAAACACTTGGATGCAGACATTATATATGCCATTCAAAATTCCAAGTTGACGAGTCCAATCCAAGTAGTGCCCAAGAAATCTGGGGTCACTGTAGTTGCCAATGAGAAAAATGAATTGATTGCAATACATATCCAAATGGGTTGTAGGATGTACATTGATTATCTGCAATTGAATGAAATGATTAAGAAAGACCACTTCCCTTTACCTTTCTTGGACTAAATCCTTGAAAGAGTGGCAGGTCGCGCGTAATACTATTTTCTCGATTATTACTCCGGTATAATTAGATCGAGATCGTATATGACGACCAAGAAAAGACCACCTTTACATGCCTTTTTGGCACTTTTGCTTATTGGTGTATGCCTTTTAGCTTATGAAATGCACCTGCCACTTTTTAGTGGTGCATGATAAGTATATTAAGTGATACGGTGGAGTAGATACTCAAGGTATTCATGGATGATTTCTCCGTTTAGAGATAGCCATAACGAGTGTCTTGCGAACCTTGAGCACGTCCTCCAAAGATGCGAGGACACAAATCTTGTGTTGAACTAGAAAATGTGTCTTCATTGTGATACAAGTAACTGTGATCAGAAATATTATCTCATCGAGGGGGATCGAGGTGGATCGATTTAAGGTCGAGCTCATTGAGAAGGTTCCACCCCCAACCTCGGTGCGGGACATGCTACCTTTCTTGGGCAACCTTGGTTTTTATTGGTATTTCATTCAATCATTTAGCACAATAGCTAAATCTTTGTCATCTTCTTACAGTAGATATTCCCTTTGTGTGGATGGATGAATGCCAAAAAGCTTTCGACATATTGAAGCAATTGTTAATCTTTGCCCTGATTATGCAGCCCTCAGATTAGTTTTTACTGTTTGGGCTCATGTATGATGTGAGCGACTATACGGTTGTCTTGGGGCAGTGCAAGACAAAAAACCATATGACATTTACTATGCGAGTCGGTCCTTAAATGATGCCCAAGTTAACTACACAACCACAAAGAAAAAGTTATTGGCGATTATATTCGCTTTGGAAAAATTTCACTCTTATATCATTGGTTTGAAGGTGACTGTCTTTACAGATCACACGGCTTTGAAATACCACATTACTAAGGAGGAAAAACCAAGGCTTTTGGGATAGATTTTACTTCTCCAAGAGTTTGACCTTACAATTCGTGACAATAAAGGAGTGAAAAATGTTGCATATCACTTATCGAGGTTGACCAGCCAATCCCTAGATAATGACTTTTCCCCTATCACCGAGCACTTTCCTGACGAGCAATTATATACAATAAGCATTCGGGATATTCCTTAGTTCGTAGATTTGGTAAATTATCTTGTCACGAGAGCCATTCCCCTTCATTGATCGACTATCGATAGGAAGCGATCTCTACAAAAAGCCCATCACTTCTTCTGGGATGGTCCGTTTTTGTATAAGTATTGTTCTGACCGGATTGTCTAACGCTATCTCTATGACGATGAGATTCGAAATGTCATCGAGAAGTGCCATGGTGGTGTTTGTGGGGGGGCATTTTTTAGCCAAGAAAACCACCACGGAGATTCTTCAAAGTGGTTTGTATTGACCAACTATGTTCAAAGATATATTCAACTATTGCCAAAGTTGCAATAGATGCCAGGGACTCAAAAAGCTCACGAAGCACAACGAGATGCCTTAAGAGCCTATCATTACTATTGAGATTGTCGATTGTTGGGGCATTGATTTTATAGGGTTGTTTCTAAGTTCATATGTTTATTTATACATCTTGGTAGTAGCGGACTATATGTCCAAGTAGCTAGAGGTAATACTCACTCATATCAATGACCGCAAGGTTGTAAAGTTCTTGCGCGAGTATATATTTGCTCGATTTGGCACTCGGGAAACACCTTTGCAATGGTATTGCTCAAAAAATATGGATTGTTGCACAATGTTGGTACTGCTTACCACCCACAAACGAGTGGCCAAGTTGAGTTGGTCAATCATAAGGTAAAGGGAATTCTGAAAAAGACAGTGAATCCCAATCATAAATATTGGTCTGATCGACTCATTGACGCCTATGGGCTTATCAGACAGCCTACAAGACAATCTTGGGAATGTCACCCTATCAACTTATCTATGGCAAAAGCATGCCACATTCCAGTCGAACTCAAGCATAAGGCATATTGGGCAGTATGTCAATTTAACGAGTCGTTGGCTGCAATGGCTGAAAGTCGCAAGCTTGATCTCATTGAGCTTGAAGAGTTAAGGAACGATACTTATGAGAATACCAAGGTAACTAAAGCTCAAATGAAGAGCTTGCATGACAAGCATATCACGAAGCGTACCATTGCGGTAGGGGATAAGGTTCGCCTATACAATTCTCAATTGCACCTCTTTCCTGAAAAGCTCAAATGGCGGTGGACCGGTTCTTATGTGATTCATGATATTGGCTTGTATGGTACGTATGAAATTTACGACCCAAATGCTAGTAAGGCTGTAATATTAAAAGTTAATGGTTATCTTTTGAAATCGTATTATGATAACTATTACGAACCAACTGAAAAGATATGACTCGTCGACCCGTCTTATGAATAAGAGGAATGAAGGGGATATTTGTTGTTGTACCTTGAATTTTAGGTAGCTTCTTATCTTGTTTCTTTTTATTTTTACTCTTTTAGATTATTTCTAGAGTCATACTGTAATGAACATAGGAACTAAGATCAGTTTAGGTAGGGAGGTGTGTAAAACACTTTTCTATGTTAGAAATATGGAGTCGAAAGTTTGTCCATTTTTTTTTCGAGTTCTGAAATTGTTTCGGAGAGATTTCGACTCAAATTAAAGTTTTAATAGAAATTTGGTGTTAATTTTGAGCTCATAGATGATTGAAGTTAGAAATTATAGCTCAAGTTTTATTATTTATTTATTCTTTAATGAAAAAAGGAACAAATTTGGACAGGTCGGAATTTTCCGGATCGGTTGAAGTACTGCGGGCGAAATAGCTGAAAGTATAAACCGGTCAAATATTGTTTGACCAAACAAAATTTGCATGGTTTCGAAATTTTTTTGACCGGTCAAAATTATAGGACCATACGAATGTTTTTTGGTAAAAAGATGGACGGGCAAAATATTTCTGACCGGACAAAAATATTTGTGGCTTAAAAGTGGACCAGTCAATATATATTGACTGAACAAAATCTTGCAGCAGAAGCAAATCACCGGTCAAAATTTTGGGCCCGATTTGACAACATGCTTATATCTCCCTTCTTATCCCTTGTTAACTCTCATATTTTTCTTTCCCTTTTTCTCCAAATCACAATTCATGTTCTTTATTCCTAAGAACATCAAAATTTATCCTTAATCTGAACAAAAATACCGTTAAATCTTGCCCTAGGTTAGAGCTTCTTTTTCTTCTTCTTCCACAAAACCCACTTGAGCTCAAGGTTCAGGTTTGGTGCTTCAACTTCCCCGCTCTTCAATGTCACATCTACGTCTTAACACGAACTCGGTAAGGGCTCCCTATTGTGGTCAACTACATGATTAATTTCGATTAATGTCTAGTCAATTAGGGTAAATTTATTGAAAGCTAATGAATCGTGTTGATAGGGTTGTAAATATAATTCGATTGTGACTTAGTAACATGCAATTTTATAGGTATTAAGGCACCTAAAAGGACCACTACTACTATGTCCAAAGAGAAAAATTCTAGTTCTATAGGGGTGGATAAGGCACTTACAAGGGGAATTTTGTTACCGACGAGGCTTACGAGAGATATGTAGAATATGCAGAGATTAAGTGTGCCACCAAAAGGGCGTAGAAACGAAGTGATTTTCTAGAGGGGGCACCCACGATAAAGGGGGCTGCTCAGTTTACTGCTTAGAAGGAGGCCATTGAGGATACTGGGTTAAAGTCTTGGATGGAATTTCATGAGGAGTATGTTCCTACGCTTTTAAAGGAATTTTATGATAATGCTACTATCTTGAGTAAAGAACGTGGCAACATGCATTTTTACTCGACGGTTAGAAATAAATCCATCCAATTAACACCAGCTCGGATAGCCCGAGAGATTGGGATACTCAGCCCAGCAGCAACACATGACTTTATGCCAATGAAACACAAATATTCGCAGATGCATTGGGAGATTGTGTCTCGTGGCCGCATTAGGCTATTAAAGTAAATTGGTTACGTCCAATATATATTACGGTGTGTAAATTTGTTTGCTCTAATATTATGTTGACTATGCATAAGAAGGAGATTGAGTTTGAGAACCTAGATGTATTGTTTGGAACACAAGCTCATGTTTGATATTCCTAACTTGATTATCTTTCAAATGGTTGAGGCAGTAAGATTGAAAAAGAAGAAGGTTGTACTTCCTTTCCCATGACTTATTACAAAATTTTTGACTAAGTTTGGTTTAAACACCTTTAAGATACAGTGAGTTAAGCCTAGGATTGTATAGCACATATACACAACCACCGTTAGGAAAGCTCTTAGTAGAGCAGGAGGCGGTGACCAGGTTGGGGAAGAAGAGGATAAGGATGCTCCATATTGGAAGTTGATGGATCACCGTTTGGAATGTATAGATAAAGATGTGGCAACAATTCATTCATATATTGACATTCTTAGGGTCGATTTTGATGATTTCCAAATTGAGTCGAGGGAGAGAGAGAAGAGGATGTTATGGTTGATGGATAATGTTTATAGGGCTACATAGCAGTGACATCTGATTGCACCTGCTTATCCGTTCGTACCTCATCAATGGTCAGGCTCATCATTACCATTTCCTCGAAAAGGACCATCTCAGTGAGACAGTCGAGAGCTCATGAAAGCCAGAGCCAGATATTGAACGACTAGATTTGTTTTATCTATTGTATTTAAACTTAGTTTATTGTTTCTTAGATGTAGGCTAAATAGGACTTTGGTGTGTTTTAGTAGTTGGACTATTTATTTTCTGTTATTTGGTATTGTTTAAGTTATTTTATATATATTTTGTGTTAGATTGAAAGCCAGTGTGGCTAATTTATTTTAGCTGCCAGTGTTTTGTTTGATGTTATTGCTACTATTTTTCGTTTATAACACATGTGATGTTTATGCTTTATTATCCTATATCATGTATTGATAATGTCGTACTTGTGATTTATATTATTCATTTCACTCGATACAGTGATCGTATTTCGTTTTGGTGCATAGTCTGTATTTTGACAGGTTTTATATTGAAAAATGCACTAAAAGAAGGATATTAACAGTAACGGCTTTTGTAAAAAGCACCTATATTGTGCACACAGTTATTGACATTTGGTACATGTTCCTAATCCTTTCTCTTTCATACTGTTTCTTTATTAATTTTATTTTATTCTAGCTACCCTTATTAGATTTTGCATAATCCGAATAATGCATAGCTGTAATAGGGAGAAATAAAATTAGAATTAGTAAAAAAAAAACAAGTATGGAGGTTTGAAGAATAGTCTCGATTATGTGTTTGCGTTCCAATAACTTTGAAAAGCTAAAATCGTTTTGAGTTGTATTAGATGTTGTGAATGACTGATTAATTACTCTTATCTTAGTGGTCATGCTAGCATATTAGGCTTAATATGTATTGTTTAAGGGAAATTATTTGGAAAAGTAAACTGATAAAGGTTAATATTTCTGAGAAATAAATTAAAAGCATATGAAAATTTTTCTTTGAAAGAAAAATAACTCTTTAAATTAATTTTTCCAAAAAAAAAATGTTGATTATATGCCTAATATTATTGATTCTAAAAGTTGAATGTAATTCCTAGTCAATAAGTTGGAGGTGATAAAAGAGGCTAATGAGTCCACTAATAGTAGAAAAAGAATAAGAATAAATGGTGAATTTGATTTGATAAAAAGAGGAAAAAAATTGCTATCGGAATTATAACGGAGTATTACAGAAGAAATAAGGTAGGAAGCAATGAGAACGAATGATGTTACATTGACAATCATTTCTCTAACAAGGTATTGTGGTTAGTCTATAACTGTCTAAAAGCAAAGCTTAATTATTTTGAGTTAAAAGTATGGATAAGAAAACGTATTCATATGCAATATGTTTAGTTTATAGAGAATTCGCTCTAACCAAGTTTAAGTTTTCGAGTGGTTGAACGTGAATGATGCAATTTGCCTTGTTAAATATTGTGTCCATTAGGATTTAAGATAATTGATTAGTTTAACTATTCAGATTATACAACAATTAGCTAATTTCTTTTTCTTGTGCTTTATTGAAAAAATTGGAACTCGTTTTTATGGTGCTTGTACTTGTTGCCCTGGTAAACCTTCACGAGACTATAACTCATACACTAGGGACACCTAGAGATTTATAGACTTAGTGCAAATTCTAAATGCATTTGTGATTCTTACAAAAGTGAGTGAGATTTTATTTTGTTTGTTTTCCTTTTCTTTTTCTTTTTCCTTAATGAGTTTATTATTTATTCGGTTTATGCATTCATATAGATGCTTCGCTAGAGACTAGTAATATATAGGTAGGGGGGTTATGATTGGGCCATAGAGTTATATATATATATATATATATATATAAATTAAGTGCATATAATTGAACTTTTAGGTCATTTATATAACAATTTCGCATGTAAAACTCGTTATATTATGTATTTTTATATTAATAATAATAATAATTTTAGGCTTATGATGCTAAATGTGATGATTTAAGGTCAAAAAGTAAATTCTCGTGGAATATGATATCAAGTACAATGTTTGGACATTGGTTTGAACTTTGAAGTGTCAAGAAACAAGTTTTATGAAGTACTAAGCAAATGATTTGATCACTCGTTCATTGAAAGTGTTTTGCGAACAGAAGACCTGAATTTTGATAAATTTTGATAAATTTTTGGAAAGTCTTGGAACAGATTTTGCTATCAAATTGAGTATGGTTTGAAAAATCGTTGAATTATCTTTCCAACGATTTAAACATAGCTCAATTCCGAGTTTACTACAACAAGTTATGAATTTTTTCGTGAAGTAGTATATTGTTGTTGACTAGTCAACTACAGGATTTAAAGTGCAACACGTAATTTTTATTATTATTTTATTCCGAATATGATTAGGAAATATGTTATTAAGAGTATTTTTATCTTTTCATTAATTGTATTAAACAAAAAGGGTTGCTCAACCCTAATTTCCCATCTCTCCTTCATTCTTTTTCTTGTTTTCAATATTGGAGGCTAGAGTGACTTATGTAGAACTACTGGAGATTTCATCTTTTTAATAAAAATTTGTGATTTTTTCTTTACTTTTGGCAGTTTCTTTTTATTATTCTTGTATTAGATATTATTAATTATTTTATTTGCTTAGTTGTGGTCTAAATCAATGAAGATTGTGAATTTTTGTTGTTTATTCTAGTTTTAATTTCGCTAATTATTATTATCGTCATTTTATGTTTGTTGCTATGGATAGTTGTTTAGTTATTGCTATGTTTATCGTAGTCATGCTAGCCTAGGTTTTTTTTCTTCCCTAGGGGATGAAGATAAATTAATAGAAATTTTCCAATCCTAATTAATGAATATATTTTTATAAACTTAATCTAAAATTGAATTAGTCTAAAATCTAGGATTTTAACCTATCTGAGTATTTTAGAAATCGCCTACGCGTAATTATGGTATCTGACAATCACCTGATAATACACTAGATCAAAATAAACGAGATTATACACATTAGTGATTTTCTAAATTAACAATATTTTAGAACTCATTAATTAGAATAATTAAGGAGATGAAGTTAATTTATTGGATTTCTCGTACAGATAAGATCTTTATTAATTCTTTAATTCGTATTTACTGCGCTGCTGTTATTTTATTCTTCTCAATTCAAATCATTAGAAAAACCAAGGAATTTTATAAGTAGGTTAATATAGTCAATTGATGGGTCTGAAATAAATTATAAAAAGTAAACTGCATATTAGACTGAATTTTAGTATTTCCGGGTCATCGAGTTCCATACTCAGTCCTCGCTGAGATAAAACTACATCATTCCCTAATGTGTTTGCTAGCTATAATTATCTATACGTTTAGGAGCAGTCAAGTATAAATTCTACCAATCGAACTTTTATAAATTTATTATTATTATTATAAATCGTTAGAAAAAAAAAAAGAAAATACAAAAAGATATCATATCAAAAATTAAATTATCAAAACTAATTTAATAAAATAATTAAAATTAATATGATACAAAAAGGACATAACATACATAACCCGCGCATCGTATGGACTACACTCTAGTGTATATTGATAAAGATATTTTAATACATTACAATAAAATAGTTTAAATATGTTAGTATCATAGAAAAAGTGATTAAAAACGATTTATTTCTTACTTTTGTGAGCTTCTTAGTAGTAAATTAAATTTTTAAAAGCGAATATCCAACACGAATATGGAAAATGAAAAGTTTCTGTTCAGAAATGATGTTCTCAGGGAAAAAGTATTCCATATCCAACTGAGTTTCCGGGTATACATACATGGACTAAAACAGTATACGTAGGAGCAGAAATAAAACCCTACCGGTCTAACTTAAACAAAAAATAAATAATAATCCTCTCTCATTCGCAAGTGCCCAAAGCTCTGCCCGATTACGACCATCTACGGGTAGACCTCACCACTATCAAACCCTCATCCAAGAACTGTCATTCGGCCATCTTTGACTAAAACAGTTCAAACGGCCTCCTTGTCTCAATTTCAATCTTAAATAGACTTTTTCAACGAACACCGTGTGTATTCAAATCTTGAGCTCACCTTGTTTCACTCTAATAGATTTCCAAGGATGCAAGTTTTATTTTGTTCTCAGTTTTGAGATTTTTCCTCAAGTCTGTGAACTAAAGGTCCATTGATATTGTATTTCGGAAACAAACAAGAAACATCAACACTTCGTTTGGACTGGAATTTGAGAAGTTTTTAACATGAAATTAATCCTTTAGTTCACATTCTTAGTTGCTTTCCAGTATAAACAAATTGTTGTTTCCTCTTCTTTTGTGCTTTCCAAATATTATTATTACAAGGATTGGTAGCTCTCAAGCGTTGATAAGATTTACATTAAATTTAAAGATTTATATATTGTAGTTATATTATATAAAAATACTAATACAGACCAATATCATCAATGGCTCTTCACAACTTTTAGACAATTAATGTAATTGTTTGTTGCTGGAAACCTACTTAAAATCATGAACTGATTAGCTAGCATATCAATATATGGATAGAAATTTTATACATTTGAGGAGAGAGAGTAATAATATTGCTATTAATGGATAATTTCTCTCCTATTTGTAATTAGTCTCTTTACATATCAAATAATGAATACATGTATTTAGTAGTTTCTATATGTATGTATAAAATCTCAATCCTTATTATATTCTCTTACCTTTCACAGCTTCAACCAAAATAAAGGCTGATGAGATATCTTGTTAGATCTGAGGCAACACATGAGATAAATAAGCAAAATTATTATTGAAATAGGATACCAAATTGTCCTCCTTCATAAACCACATCAATTGTATTATTTTATCAAGCTTTCATCACTACATAACACAAATTTGAGTACACATAAAATTATACACTTACCATGAAAATTCTATAATCCCATGATAGATTACCGGTCATGGCGAACAACCATAGGCAACATAGGCGAGTAGTGGCCCGAAACCGCATTAGATTGACGAACATATACGCCCGAAAATCGGATCATTGAGTTTGTGATCGAAACTATACCAGTCACCAAGAATGCGAGTTCGTTAAAAACGATCATTATTTTTCTTAGGCATACTCTAGCTAATATGCCAATGAAATGAGCAGCCATAGACCTTTTTGTGCTGGGTTTAGATGCAGCTACGGTTATTTGGTGAAGTTTTTGGGATTGAAAATCTAAAAATAAGGTTTTAGGCTATGTTGCATTATTATACATTTCCAGGTATTGAGTGTAGCTGTAGACAATTACATGTTTAGCCTTGGGTCCTTTTCCTAGTGAAGTTTGCAAAGTAAACTACGACCGTGTTAAAGTCCTTAAAAGTGAAATGATTTTCAACTGTACATGTAATTTTATTGCATATATGGAATAATATTTCTTCGTTGCAGATAAAAAATTAATTTTCCCTGCATCGGAAAAATAAAAAGACGTAAGCCCCTAGATTAAATCTTTTAGGTTTTTGGGTCAAAGTTGTAATGAAAAACAAATTCAGGTTGAAGGTAAGCAGCCTAACGAACATTACTTTTAAACAAAAAAAAAAAAAAAGAAATGGAAAAATATGCTTAAAAACTGCGTACAAATATGCATAAAAATAAATATAGGTGATAATAGTTTTAATGAGAAACTAACATGACGCATGTATTGCCAAAGAAAAAAGTTCGTCTAGTAGTTAGTTGGAAACAAATAGTTTGCTGATAGTGACAGTTAATACATAAGTGTAAATTTGTAGATGCATGCCAGTTTGGGATTGTGTTTTTTTACCTGTTTCTAATTATTTTCTTCAAAAATGTACTATTTAGTGTTTGTTAAATATCAAAACTATTGTTTTTAATAATATGTTTTTGTTTTTTTAGAAGCCTTTTAGAAATAGCTTTGGAGATAATTTCAAAAATATTTTTATCTTTCGTGTTATTAATTACCAAATAAATCTTAATTATAGTTACTATATTTCTCATACATACATATTTTTATCTTTTTACAATAATAAAAATTATTATTTTATCAAACATCTTATTACTAAAAAAAGTAATTTTTAGAGTTTATTTCCTAAATATTATAATTTGACATATTTTTAGAATTAATTTTTAAAACAATATTTCACAACAAGACCGTAGTCATTGAAACTTCTCTAATTCCCGATCAGTTCAAATTCTTGGAATTGTAGCTCCAAACACTTCTCAATCTTAGCGGATCAAGAGGCAGTCAATTCGGTAGAGTGATTCTGGTAACTTTATTATCAATGTTCAAGAAACATTTATCAATTAATAATCGTATGGGACTCGTCCCATCATCAATATTCATGAAGTAACTATTAATATTCTAAGAACCAAATATTCTCAACATACAGACCAAGTTCATCATTCTAAGAACCAAATATTCTCAACATACAGACCAAGTTCATCGCAAATAACTATCATCGTAGAAAAATCACCAACATTACACCATAGTTAATATGAGTATTTTCCCCACATCATTAAATAACGGCATTCTCAATTTCAATCATAGTAATTAAGAAATTCGATTTGTCATGGAAACTTGTTTCTTTCGAAACCATTTCCAAACAAAAACTTTGTGCTTCCAAAATTTGTAGCAAAAATTTGATTCCAAAAAAATTTCGTAATATTAAGAAACTCTAAAAAATAAATGATAGGATGAAATTATTATTTATATATCATTAAAATTATTTTACTTGAAAAATATATGACAATGTTTACATACAATTTTATATATATATATATTACCAATATTATGATAGATTTTTATATTATATATTTAATTAATTATTATTATAATATGGACGTTTCTCATTTTTTTTATATTTTTAATGGTCCATTTCACATTTCTATTTCACAAAACAATTCACGCTTTTACTTTTTTCGAGAACTATGATTTCAATATAAATTTTGTGGTCGTGGTTGAATATCAAATTGTCTTCTTGCTTATGTTATGGAGTGGTATTATGAAAGGATGGTTACAGATTGAGAGTTTTGTTGTGTTCTTGGGCTGTAAGGGCAAAATTGGAATTTATAGAGCATATGTCAGAAGCCTATCAAGTATGATGACATTATGAAGACATTTTAAGGTGAAGAATATTAATATTAAACTGTTCGTGCATCTAATCCATTGACTTTATGTGAAATATGTCGACATGTGCCCTTTAATTTTGCACGCTTTTCAATTTGGCAGGTTAGCTACCGGGGTAACGATTTTCCAGTTGTAATTTTATGAGTGAATCATAGCAATAGTCCCACATCGTTTGAGTGAAAATTAAATTTCTCATTAGTTTGAGGAAGATACAATGATAGTTCCTAATTTGGACAATCGTCACTTTTTTTAGTGCATAAAGAATAAAAATTTGTAAAACAACACCTTTTATTATAAATTTAATATTTTATATTCATTCTATATAAGTTATATCAATAAAATATAAAAATTCACAACATTAACAGGTACTCTTCAAACATTTTCCTAAATTAGGGACCATTATTGTATCTTATTAAAATTGAGGGACCAATAATATTGTAATAGAAACTATAGGGACCAAATTGAATTTTTTCTCAAACCATGAGGACTATTGTTGTTATTCGCCCTAATTTTAATTTATAAATTTATAACACAAGCTCTTTTGTTAGAGAGAGAGGAATCAAAATTTTTGGATAGTCACTGTTCGATGGACTTGTTTGGTCCAGCGTAAAAGCCCCGATTATTTGTGTTCACGTTTAGATGATTGAAAAGTATATATTGGATTGTGGATCGAATGCACACTATCTGTTAATAAATATCTGAAAATGTGGACAGGGAATTGTATTCTGATGGTTTTTCCTTAGTTTCTCTTTATTAGCTAAAAGTACGGAGAGGGAGACTGTCCGCCAACTCTCCGATACTTAAATAAGTAAGAGTTCGGGTAAGGTAACAGTGATAATTAGAATAATAAATGAATTGGTTAAAACACTAATGAAGAGAGATAATTTAATTTTTTCACATATCTTTTCAGCTGATATGTGACAACTTTATAGTACACACTACTTATACAGCTGTTAAATAATAATTATATTATTGGTTTCTAACTTTCTTATTAATCAAAATGTGCAGCGGGTGATTTGATTTAACTACAGTATTAATCCCTGCATTTTATTGTATGTACAAATATATATTTATCAACTGTTCTCCAACTGTCTCAAGCATTTTCTTAATTTTATTCAGCTCGAGGGAGTTTTTCAATGTTCAGCTGAGAATGATTGGATTTGGGAAAAAATAAACTCAATTTTTGAGGTTCGGATCTTGACTCT
>MKEJ01100220.1:0-23495 GCA_001753735.1 Embelia ribes | reverse complement strand
AAAGAATAAAAATATAGGCAACAAAGTAATTGATTCTCATAACCAACTTTACATCTCCCGCGCCAAATCCACCTCTCTCTCTCTCTCTCTCGCCAGGTGCCGGAGAGATCCAAAATCATTTCTTATTCTCTCTTTGTCTTGATTCTAAATCTGCTTACTTTTAACGCAGAGGAATTGGTGGGACCCAATTGGGGGAGAAGACCAGTGGTGGATTCTCCCTTGATGTGATATATATACATAAATCACATTTTATATAATGTGGTGTGTGTAATTCGATTGGAAGATAGAATGGACCATCCGCTAGGTCTCCTGAAGGTTCGGGTTAAGCGAGGGATTAATCTCGCTGTTCAGGATGTGCGCACCAGCAATATGTAGTCATCCAGAGTGGTGAACTGGTATATACATACACACATATATATATATACCCTGGCCTCTTATATAAAGACATCTGTAACAGGGACGTCGTCCGGTTCTACTGCTTTGTTCGTGTTTATTTTTTTTAAAGCGTCTTTAATCTCATATTTTGATACTTCACGTAAAGTTTTACGGTTCACCTTAAATCGTAATATTAATCGTACTACTCAATTGATCACTATTAAAAAGTTTGTCAAAATAATTTTTCTGTCGTTGTTTAATATCCTAATCTTTTACCAAAACCTTATCTTTCTCACCCTTTATATACCTTACGCTATTCAAATTCTTACTCTTTCTATCTCTCAGTCTTATAATTTTATACAACTCATTTTCTCCATCTTTTGTATCTAATATTTTAAAAAGTTCCTCGTGAACTCTGGATTTTGCGTACCAAATAACTTTTTTTAACTTCCTTTTTTGTTTTTTTTATTTCTCGTAAGTTTGATCAACCCTAAACTTTTTGAGCTAACTCTCCTGTTTTCCTTTAACAGCTACTTTTACCTCTTCAATCCACCACCAAGATTCCTTTCTAGGGGTACTTTTCATCGAGATTGCCCAAGTGTCTTCTTAGTTACTCCTTTCACATATTGTGCTATCTTTCTCCACATTGCATTTATATCCATTTCGTTCCCCTTATTGGCATCTTTAACTACTTTGTCTTTAAAGGGCATCTTCTCTATACCTTTCAACTTCCACCACTTAATTATTGGTTCTTAAACTTGGTCCCATTTCTTTTACAAGTTTTGAATGTAAGCATTCATAACGAAGAGTCTATGCTGCGTAGCAACATTCTTTCCTGGGATAACTTTATAATCCTATATATCTTTTTATCCACTTTCCTAATTAGGTAGAAATCAATTTGGCTAACATTTGTCTTGCTTCTATATGTCACCAAATATGATTTTCTTTTCTTAAATCATGTATTTACTAGTATCAAGTCATAAGCAGTAGTAAAACCCAAAATAGCAACTCTAGCACTATTTCTATCCTCAAAACCATATCCCCGTGCACACCATCAAAACCATCCCGACTTTCACCCACATGTCCATTTAAGTCCCTGCCAATGAATAACTTCTCGTTAAAAGGTATTCCTTATATCTCTTCATTTAAATCATCCCAAAATTGCATCTTATTAGACTCATCTAGGCCTAATTGGGGTGTATAAACACTTAACACATTTATAATCTCTTCCCCAATTACAAGCTTAATACGCAAAATTCGATCACCCTTTCACCTTACATCGACAACGTCTTTTTGTAAACTCTTAGCAATGATTATGTCAACCCTATTTCTATTCTTATCCTTACCCGTGTATCATAATTTATAACCCCACGACACTATCTATTTGGCTTTCTCACGTATCCACTTAATCCCCTGAAAACATAAAATACTTAATCTTCTTCTATCCATCACTTTCTCAATCTCTGCTAGTCTACCAATCAAGGACCCTATATTCCAAGACGCCAAACGAATTCTATGTTCATGAACTAACTTATTTACCCGCATTCGTCTATTCAAATGCAAGAACCCTTGCCTATTTTTCGCCACATCCGGGCATTGATGTAACGCGTCACTTCGAGGAAACGCCCTAGCTTGCACCTTTGCCAATTTAACATTACACCCTGGATCTGATGTAGCGCATCGTAGAGGGAACGCCCTAGCTCTTGCCAATTTAAAATCACATTCGAGATCCAATGTAGCGCATCGCTGAGTAGGGAATGCCTCAACGAATTTCTTATTTAGTTCCATTTCATGTAGTGTGATTGTTTTTTATAGTTGACTGTTAATCTACCGCAAACCTCTTCCTTTATCCTGACTCGGGATAAGCTATGTATCATAAAATATATAGGTGGAGTTAACTTTTCGTCAATGATATAGAGACTTGGTGAAAATTACCAATGCAATTGAAATTATAGAAGCGAAATAGAATTTCTTGTAAAACTATGGTTACCATTACTTAACCCAAGAATGAAAGAAAGAAAAGAATTTTTTTAAAAAATAAATAAATAAAAGAAAATAAATATAGACCACAAAGTAATTGATTCTCATAACCAACTCTACATCTCCCGCGCCAAATCCACCTCTCTCTCTCTCTCTCTCGGCAGGTGCAGGAGAGAACCAAAATCATTTCTTATTCTCTCTTTGCCTTGATTCTAAATCTGCTTACTTTTAACGCAGAGGAATTGGTGGGACCCAATTGGGGGAGAAGATCAGTGGTGGATTCTCTCTTGATGTTGATTTATATACATAAATCACATATACATTATATATAATGTGGTCTGTGTAATTCGATTGAAGATAGAATGGACCATCCGCTAGGTCTCCTGAAGGTTCGGGTTAAGCGAGGGATTAATCTCGCTGTTCGGGATGTGCGCACCAGCGATCCTTATGTAGTCATCCAGAGTGGTGAACAGGTATATACATACACACACACATATATATATATACCCTGGCCTCTTATATAAAGACATCTATAATTTGTATTGCTGTATTTAATTCTCATTAGCTCATGTTATCTTTGTTAATTGTTTATGTGCTCTTTCGATTTTTAGTATTTGATGTTTATAACTTTATTATATGTTGATTTGTAAGCTGGATGACATCTCTCTGTCTTTTTTTTTTTATGCATTTTTCCATTTAAGTGATAAATTCTAATGGGTCAGAAGGAAGCTTATTCTGAGCTCAATTTTACACCAAGATTTTCGGGCAGGGGCCAAGTCTAATAGTTCTATCCAGAGGGCTATGTTTTTTTTGTTTTTTTTTTTCAAGGGGACCATATAGTGCACACTGTACTTGATCGAAAATTTTCAAATATTTATTTATTTATTTAGAGAAAGAGATTATAATCCCTTTTTTTTAACAAAGAAATGAAGAATATTATTACCAATCAACTAGATAAACAACTCTAGCTTTGAGTTTTTGTACAAGAATGAGAAAGGAGTAACAGAGAAACAAGCAAAATCAAATAGGATGCCTCCAATCAGGCAAACCCAAACAATCACTAGCCCATGCCCTGAAAATGTTTTTAGGAAAGTCAGCTTGGAACCAATATTGAACAGATATGTCATTTGCGCCTTGCTTAGCCAGAAAATCAGTCACTGAATTTCCTTCTCGGAGAATATGCTGCATAGTGATATCAATTTGCTCTGCAAGCTTTGTTATTTTCTTCCATAGTGACAATAAATTCTAAGGAGGAGAAGATACTTTCTCAAACCAATGCAACAACAGTAAAGAATCTGTTTCGATACAAATTTTATTCACTCCCAACTGATAACATATTAATAGACCAACATAGAGACCACTCATTTCTGCAAAATTGTTAGAGCCTTTATCAAGAGATTCTGAAAAGCAATCACGACATTGCTTTAACCATCCCTTATGATACCACCACAACCTGCATTTTCAGGGTTAGACCTTGAAGCTCCATCAATATTCATTTTGAGCCCATCCAATAGAGGAGGATTCCATCTAACAAGAATTGTCTTTTTAGCTTTTACTGAGGCAATAAGATTTTTCAAGTTTTTAAGAGCAATCTCACCCACTAAGTTTAAAGCCTTGGAGGGTTTGATGAGACTATTGAAGTCTGTAATCTATTTTATGATCTTGACAACAATAAATTGTTTGTTGCATTGCAAATTTTTGTGTCTATGGCCATTCCTAAATAACCAGATTTCCCAAAGAATCAAAGGAGGAATCACATTAGCAATAATATGATCATGGTTTTCTCCTCTAGTAGCATGCTACCATTTGAGGCATTTACTTTTTCAGGACATGTCCATAGCAATTTTGATACCAAATTCATTTGCAAAATAGGACCAAGCATACCTAGCAGTTTCACTAACACCAAATAAATATTCAGTATTTTCAGAGGTAGGATTTTCACAGCATGGACATTTGGAAACTATTGGAATCCCACAAGTTTGAATAACATCATCAGTAGCAAAAATTTTCCAAATAGAAACAGAAATCTCCATAGGAATGTAGGATTTCCAAACATATGTAGCAATAGACCAATTAGAAACTCTACTCCTCAAAGGTTTCCAAGCAGATTTGGTAGAAAATAGGCCTACAGAGTTCAGCTTCCAAACCAGAGAATTTTGAATATTAGTAGAGTTATTTGTGACAAAATCTCATTGGGCTTTGATTGTAGACCATAGAGGAGAAGAATTTTTTCTCACCACTTCACTTCTATTAGAACTTGAAATATATTTAGATTTCATATAGATGGCAAATATAGAAGTGTTGGACTTAATAATCCAAGCTAGTTTTGCATGGAGGTTGGCTATAACTTCTTGAAGATTTTTAATTCCTAAGCCTCTTTCTGCCTTGGGTTTTGTGACCTTATCCCAAAGCCTCTTTCTTCCCTGAGTTTTGTGACCTTATCCCAAGCAATCCAAACTTTTTTGTTTTTCCCTTCAAAAGAACCCCAAAAAAGTGAGCAAAAGCTCTTTCCATCTGTTTAATAACTTTCTTGGCTGGCTTGAGAATACAAGGATATGAATAGGGACAGAGGCTAGCATTGCTTGAATAAGGCAAATTTTGAATCCAATGGAAAGGAAATGACTTTTCCAACTTGCTACTTTTTTAGAAATTTTGGAAATGAGGAAATCATAGTCATGAGAAAATAGAGTTTTATAGCTCGAGAGGGCTCCAAGGTAAATAAAAGGGAATTGCCCTTCATTGAAATTTGTAAACATTGCAACAATTTGCTTTCTATAGTCAGGCATAGAAGGATGAGTATAAAAACTACTCTTAGCTTTAATTCTCTACCCTGAGGCATTAGCATATTCCTCAATAAAACTCATAAGTCTAGCTAGGTTGTTTTTGACCCCATTAGCAAAAATGATAATCGGTAAATAGTAAATGAGAGATAGGGGGACATAAAATTCGAACACTATAAAGAATAAGATCTCCATTGCTGAGCATATAATTCAAACCTATATTCAGGGGCTCTTCACTCAAAATAAACAGCAAAGGAGATATTGGGTCCCCTTGTCTGAGTTCCCTAGAAGAACTAAAATAGCCAGATAATGAGCCACTCAAAGATATAGATAACTTATTGTATCATATTCAGTTTTTTATTAGATTGATCGAAGAAGCATTAAAACCAAAAGCATTCAGCACCTTAAAGAGAAATCCCAAATTGAGTCTATCAAAAGCCTTTGACTTGTCTAATTTTAGAATAAAACTGCCTTGATTTAGAGAGACCAATTTATCAAAAGCATTCAGCCCCCTCTGGTATTTCTAGACAGATTATAAGTGATTTCTTGAGCCAAAGCTAAATTTTCTGCAATTGTCTTCCCCTGAACAAAACCGCCTTGATTTAGAGAGACCAATTTAGGCATGATCACTGAGAGTCTATTAACTATAATCTTTGAAAAGATTTTATAAGCTACTTGGCATAAACTAATGGGTCTCATATCAAAAAAATGTTAATTTGGAATCTTAGGAATAAGAGCAATTATAGATAAAGCAAAAGCTTGTGAAAGGTAAGCTCATTTAAAAAAATCTTGAGCAGCCTCAAGTAAATCATCTGCAACTATATCCCAACAAGAAGTAAAAAAAGAACTACATCCATCTGGGTCAGAAGCTGAATCCATGGGAATAGAGAAAGTAGCATCTTTTAGTTTTTGCATAGAAGGCAACTTACTCAAAATTTCATTGTCTTCATTGCTTACCAACTTAGGAATGAAGCTCAAAATTCTCTCATTTTGCTTAACAGGTTCTTCATCAAGTTGTTTATAGTAAAAACCCAATGCAGCAACCCCTATTTCCGTAGTATTATTCATCAAAATACCCTGCTCATCATACATAGAAGTAAATAGTGACTTTTTGTTCTTATGAATAAGAAATTGGTGAAAAAATTTAGTATTTCCGTCTCCTTCTTGCACCCTTTTATTCTAGATTTTTTCTTATAAAATATTTCTTCTTGAATAAGTAAATTCTAATATTTCTTCTTAAGCTCATCCATAGCCTCAGAGTTATCATTCGATTTTCCTTCTTCTATCTGAATCTTATCCCTGATTGCATTTAAATTCTTGAAGATATCCCAAAAAACAGACCAATTCCACTGTCATAGCCAAACCAACAAGGCCTTAGGAAGAACAAGGGAGTTGCCAATTGCTTTTGATAATGCTTTTAAACTGAGAATGAATAGTCTACATCCTCTAAAATCTAAAAGGAGATGGACCTTTATCACTCATAGGAGGTTTTTGAATCAGTAAAGGAGAATAATCTGAGTAGGCTCTTTCCAAGTGTACAAGAGTTGTATTTGGGAAAATTGTTAGCCAGTGTTGATTCACCAAAGCTGTCTAATTTTTCCCAAATGAGATTCTCATCCCTGTTACAAAACCAGGTATAGACAGGGCCTTTGTTATTAAGAGTATGCAAGTCATTAAGCCCAATAAAATCCTTGAACTCATTCTTAGCAAAAGGATTCCCACCAAGCTTTTCTGAATCTGACACAATATAATTAAAATCACCATAAACAAACCAAGGAAGATTATCTGGGTTGACATCAGTTAAACCCTGCTATAAATCCCTTCTTTGAATATAGCAACACTCTGCATAGACAATTGAAAACACACTTTTAGATTCATTCCAAATACTTTTAAACGAAATAGATTGGAGATCAACTCTAATATTATCAATGCACCAGTCTCTTTTATACAAAATCCAAAATTTGCCCGCTTCTAACTCATTAGTAATCACATTAGGCAAACCAATATACTTACCCAAATTAGCAGCAACAGATATATCTGTCATAGGCTCTAAAATTGCAAAAAAATAAGAGCTTATAGTTATTAACGAGAAACTTTATGATACTTGCATTTGCCACTCCCCTTGCATTCCACACTATAAAATCAATAATTTGAATTTTTGGGTTTCCTAACAACTATGTCAGTAGACCACAACACCTTTTTATTTCTGTTTCTTCGTACTTTCTTGAATAAGGCATTCTTGCACCCATCTTCTGAACCATAATCTTTTTTAATTAGGAAGCTCATTTTCCTTGTTCAGATCCACCAGAGCAGAGAAATAATTAGCAACGGGAACATAATTCGCTTTATCTTCATTATCTGAGGAATCACTTGTTGAGGAGTTACTTTTACCTGATTTGTTTCTAGCAACAGTACATTTATTGTTAACTCCTCCAAAGTTATTTTCTACTTTATCAGCTTCCACAAACTTATAATCAACCTCATTCAACTTCTTATCTACAAGTGAAATGGGGGCATCAAACTTAGGCGAAGAAGGGGAATTAAATTCCTCATTCAACTTCTTATTCAATTCCTCTTGTCCTGAATTCTCTTTAGTACCAAAATTAGTCTGCCTCATATTAAGAGATTTATCCATTACAGGAACCCATTTTTGTGTGGCTTTAGCTTGAGGAACAATAATGGGCTTCTTACTAATTTCTACATTTTTTTCATTTTCTACATTTTTGTCTTGTCTTTTAGATTCCTTACTCTTAAATGGTAGCACTTCATTTCCTTTAGGCTTTCTATAACAAGAATTCACATCATGTCCTTGCAAATGACAGTGATCACAATAGAGAGGAAGCCTTTCATATTCCAAATGTTGCCAAAAACCTTCGTCATTGTTGAGACCAATCCAGATTTTATCAACCCTAGGTTGAGTTAAATCCAGTTCTACACAAATCCATGCAAATTGAGGCCAGGTGTGAGTGAGTGTAGGCAAGTCTATAGCCCATCATTTGCCTATAGTAGCAACGATAGATTGCAAAAATGATTTCACACAAAAATTGAGAGGCAGAAGAGGCATTATTACCCAAATTGGAGCCATTGGTGATTCTGATCCCAATTTGAAATCCCATCTCCACTTGAATAATCTGAATAGAGCCCTCTCGTGAGTATCTCGTGTCCACGCTAGGGCAAAATCTTCATCATCTTGCAATTTGATCAAAACATGTCACGGATCAATTAACTCCACAATAGCCGCTGATTTCAAACCCCAGTTCTTAGCAATATGTGCTCGTATAGACTCCATAGTGGGTCTTCCCTTCGAAAATTTGGCAATCAGAGCAAATTGAAATAAAGCTTTTGATCTCTGTAATTCCAGAATAGTGAAATGAAGAGCAGGCATGCCTTCTTTCAGATGGTGTTGTTTGATTGGAAGGGGGACGTCTATAATTGGAATATCATGCAAATTAATCTTCTCATAAACCCTTGGATTAATCTGTACCTGCGATGAATTAGTCACGACCACTTTGCATATGATGGCTTCTCCTTCTCCAATGGCTGCGAAAGCGTCTTTTCTACGTTATTCTCCATTTCTGAGTCCATGTTCATAAAGAAAACGAAGAACATGAAGAATCAGAGCACGATTAGCTTCTCACAAGCAATCATGCGCCTTATACCTGTGAACAGAAATAGCACAAAAAGTTGTTTTCGTGTACACAATAGCATTAACTGCCCATTCGCTCCGCCTGGCAGACATGGATTTTTCAAGTTCACTGATCGTCATGCCAGGAACAAGTGGTCTATGTTTGGTAATTAAATTTATCATGCCAATAACTTCTCTTGTTTAAGGACATAATATAGAAGGAGATCATAACAAAATTACCGTGTGAATAGCCTTGATTGAATAAAGTAATAAACAATGTTGATATTTCTGTGACTAGTCCATTGATGGCAACTAATGTAATATTTCCATTAGGAGAAACCGTAAGTTTGAAACAGTTAGTTTAGGATTTTCTAGATTAATTCATTTTTCGTCCACACTTTCAATTCATCAACTCTAATTCATTCCTTATCTAGAATACATACCTTTGGAAATGCATTTGTTTGGTTTATTTTTAGGCTACCTTGTAGATTAGATAGAAATTTTGAGGATTTCAAAACCGTTTCCCTTGCCTATTAAGTGCATCTGGTGCTTTTTCCTCTTTGTGAAAGTTCAAGAATGATGATAACTAGTTGAAACCTTGAATCGGCAATGTTCAAAGAGATTGTGAACTTTGCAGGTTCAGTTGTGGTAGTATTTATCTTGTAACATTTGTTTTCTTGCTTTTCAAATCTCATAGAATTCCACTTTAACTTTTGTTGCAGAAATTGAAGACTAATGTGATATGCAATGATGTGAATCCGGAGTGGAATGAAGTGCTTACACTTTTCATTTCGGATCCCGATATGATTGTCAAGCTGGTAAATTATCCAGTTTCATTACCTAGAATAATGAGAAAGATCATATTTGCAAATGAAAAAGTAGTTCTTCCTAATAATTACGAAGAGACGGTCATATTTTCTTCGAGTGCGATGTCTTTTTCATGCGGTGTGCTTGTCCTATGTTCGATATTTGTTAACAGTAGTACTCATTTGGAGCACCTGCAATTATATATTTCCTACTTTAAAAAGTGAATTCACCACCATTATTTCCTCTATTTTCACTTTCAATGCTACCCTTACTCAAACACCAAAATTACAACCTAAGAAAGGAAGAGAATTTTTTTTTATCATGGGTAATATTGTGAAAAACATGAAACACACGAATTAAACCATTATTATAATCTTGTGCACATTCATATTAGCCTTTATCTCTACTAAGAATGACAAAAACCTATCCCCTCTCCATTTAGTACACGTCAATAGTCTTTTGCTATTCTAATTCTTATACTATTATTTTTTCTTTTAAATGTGAAAGGTTGGCAACCCCAACATCACCCTACTCTTTCTTCTTTTTTATTTATTTTGAGGCTTTCTATATTAAAATTGAGTGTTTTTTTTTCCTGATAATTGAGTTGGTTTTTAGGTTTTGATACAGGTGGGAATGATAGATATCTACATGCAAGCAAGTCTTTTGATTTTGTATTTCCAATAAAAAAAATATTATGTATGGTCCTCTGAATTGAATATCATTTCGTTTGTGGGAGGTCGGTTAAAATAGTTTATGGGTATTGATTTTGAGAGATATTTAAGGTTTGATTTAGCCAATGCAAGTAGTAATTTGGACATTTTTTTCCATTTGATTGAATTTGTTTTTGATTTTATTTTGGTGGAAAATGATTTTGATAGAACATGAACTACCTATGAGATTTGATACATTTGTATATTTTTTGTCGTAATCTGAATTGAGTGTTAACTATTATCGCTGATGAGTTGAAATGATGTTGAATTTTTTATGTGGCAAAATAATATAGGTTTGTTTTAATTTAATGCAAGGATTTGGATATTTGATATCCCTGGTTGAAAGGGTTTTTGACTTCAAATTTTCGAAGGAAAATGCAGATATCTATGAAGTAATGCCAATGAGTTCAATGTGAATAAACTGTGAGATTTGGTGTCCTTTTTTTTTCTTCTATATGTACATATGATTTATTTCTCAGTAACTGACAAAAGCAAAAGTGCATTCAATCTTGGGGGAGTAATAATTAAAAATGTGCACAATATCGATAATTTATTAACCATTGTAATGACTTCCTTTTAATGGCAATAAAATTGAAACTGCATATAGTTTTTAGTTATAATATTTTTTCAATCTAGCAATGAGAAGAATAAAGTTGCATCAACAATTTGTGATGGCCAAAATACCCTTTTTCTTTGCATAAATTTAGCATGTGTACAAATAAATTTCGAAATAAGGTGGTTTGCATGAGGGCAAAAATGACATTTTAATCAGTACCCATCAGTTATCTTTTTACTCTCTCTAATAACTGCCCACCCACTTTCAATTCAAACCACTCATACAATTTTGGAGGAATAAAGTAAAGAGCGCTAGTATGAAATAAAATATAAAGGGCATAAAATTTGGGGAGAATATAAAACCAAAAATAGTTGCTAAGGCATATAAAAAAAAAAAGGAAAACAAAAAGGCTAACCCACTTTCAATTCAAACCACTCATACAAATGTGCACAATATCGATAATTTATTAACCATCGTAATGACTTCCTTTTAATGGCAATAAAATTGAAACGGCATATAGTTTTTAGTTATAATATTTTTTCAATCTAGCAATGAGAAGAATAAAGTTGCATTAACAATTTGTGATGGCCAAAATATCCTTTTTCTTTGCATAAATTTAGCATGTGTACAAATAAATTTCGAAATAAGGTTTTTTGCATGAGGGCAAAAATAACATTTTAATTATTACCCATCAGTTATCTTTTTACTCTCTCTAATAACTGTCCACCCACTTTCAATTCAAACCACTCATACAATTTTGGGGGAATAAAGTTAAGAGCGCTAGCATGAAATAAAATATAAAGGACATAAAATTTTGGGAGAATATAAAACCAAAAATAGTTGCTAAGGCATATAAAAAAAAACAAAAAACAAAAACAAAAAGGCTCACCCACTTTCAATTCAAACCACTCATACAATTTTGGGGGAATAAAGTTCAGAGCGCTAGTATGAAATAAAATATAAAGGGCATAAAATTTTGGGAGAATATAAAACCAAAAATAGTTGCTAAGGCATATAAATAAAAAAGAAAAAAGGCGACTCCGCTGGGGATCGAACCCAGAATCTCTGGTTCCGTAGACCAGCGCCTTATCCATTGGGCCACGGAGTCCTGTCTGAATTAATGATGATACAATCCATATATAAAACTAATAAGCTTATTATGGATGACTTCACTTGGACCGCACTCTTGGTCTCCAGCAGGTCACTTCCCCACCTCCTAAATCAGTTGTTACATTACATATACATATATTACATATATACACAAAAACTCAAATAAATACATATATATATAGAGAGAGAGAGAGAGAGAAGGGGGTTATCTGAGAAGCAGCATATTCAAATCCTCTATCTTTATCCCCAAATTCTGATACTAATAATTTTAATTCGAGTAATGAGAGAGAGAGAGAGAGAGAGAGAGAGATGGGTAGGAAAGAGTCATCGTCGATTAGGAGCAAAGCAGCGCACTTTGTGGCTGATCTGACCACAGTCTACTTCAACCCCATCTCTGATCACAAACCCATAAACCCTAGTCCACCTCATCCTCCCCCTGTTAGTCTCTCTCTCTCTCTCTCTATTTTTTCTTTATTTCTTTTTAGTTTAATGGCTTGTTGGAGCATTCGCAAATGTGATTTCTTGTAGAATCTAGAAATTATTACTACTTTTGGAATTGTGCCCGCTGATAAAATTTGTTAAAAATTATTCAAATAATTATGCATTTACTCTGTCCACTAACAATTAGCACGATTTCTGTTTTGGGCATGCAATTGTTACAAAATAATCTGAATTACCATTATTACCATTGCTAATAATTGAGGGTGAAGTTAAGTTAAAGATTAATTGGGGTATCTTGGTACTTTGTCTTCAATTCAAAATTTAAATTCGAAATTGATTAAAATTGTATGTCAAGTCGAATCATCTAATTGTTTTTGGACGGAAGGAGGACATAATAAAATGTAAAAAAAAAATATTATTGTTTATCTTAACTAGTATATTATTGTTTTGATAGAAAAAGGTTAATATTTTAATAAGAAATTTGTGAATAGTCACTTAGAAATTTTGTGTAGTATTTCTGCTAAGATTTCTAGAAACTGAGAAATTTAGAAAAATTGTTGTGGCATGCTTCTCACTTAAGATTTATCAAATGAGAAATCAAACAGGAGAAATCTCTGTCATAGAAAGACTGCTGCAAATGCTCTTCTG
Organism: Embelia ribes; assembly: GCA_001753735.1. NCBI lineage: Eukaryota > Viridiplantae > Streptophyta > Magnoliopsida > Ericales > Primulaceae > Embelia > Embelia ribes. Next base: position 10,463 of record MKEJ01100220.1, on the reverse strand, counting down.
ATTGTTTTTGGAAACCTATTTTCTGAATCAGTTGTCCACTTTCTGATTGTTTGACAATGCCCAATTCCTGAATTTATTTGATGTGGTCTTGCTAATAAGTTTTTGAATTTTTTATTCTGTTTTTGGAAGCCTAATTCCAAAATTTATTCAACCATTTTCTGATTATTTAATGATATCTAAATTCTGAATTTAACTATCCATTTTCTGATAGTTTTTGGAAAACCTAATTCCAAGATATGTATGTGGTCTTACTAATATTGATCCGTTTCATGATTGTTTCTGGAAACCAAATTCCAAAACTATTTATCTAGTTTCTGGTTGTTTGATGATTATTGCGAAGATTTATCTATTTTCTGGTTATTTTTGGAAACCAAACCCAAGGTTTATGTAGTCTTGCTAGTAATTATAGATTTCTGATAGTATTTTGGAAACCTAGTTCCGAAATTAATGTCACCTTACGTTTATCCACTTTCTGTTTGTTTTTGGAAACCTAATTCCAAAATCGTTTTTCCATTTTGTGATTGTTTGATGATACCTAATTCCAGAATTTGGGTGGTCTTGCTTAGAATTGTCCATTACCTGATTGTTTTTGGAGAACATAGTTCCAAGATTTCTGTGGTCTTGCTAATTATTGTCTGTTCTCTTTTTTGCAAAGCTAATTTCAAAAATTTATTTAGACATTTTCTGATTGTTTGATGATACCTAATTCTATATTTTTTGTGGTCTTGCTAAGAATCATCCAATTTCTGATATTTTTTGGAAACCCGATTCCAAAATTTATGTGGTCTTGCTAATAATTGTCCATTTTCTGTTCTGCTTTTGGAAACCTAATGGCAAAATTTATTTATCTATTTTCTGATTGTTTGATGATACCTAATTCCTGAATTTGTGTGGTCTTGCTAAGAATTGTCTATTTTCGCATTGTATTAAATCACCAAAATTTTGGTCTTGCTAATAATTTCATTTTCTTATTGTTCTCCAAGACATAGTTCCAGAATTACATTTTCTGTGTTTATGGAGACCTAATCTAGAATTTCTTTGGTCTTGCTAAGAATTACCCATTTACGATTGCTTTTATAATCCCAGAATTTGTGAATTCTTGCTAGTATTTATCCATTTTCTGATTGCTTTTGGATCTTAATCCCAGAATTTTTGTGGCCTTCCTAATAACTGTCCGTTTTCTGATTGTTTTTGGAACCTAATTCCAAAATCTATGTTGGCAACTCTATACGTGTGTGCATTGCATGTGCAAGTTGTTTAAGTTGAGCTCTAGTGTTTTAACCTAGGTATATGGTGAAGGGTTATGATAGCCTTGATATGCAGGGATTTGTCAATTTCAAGATCTCTCTCTCTCTCTCTCTCTCTCTCTCTCTCTCTCTCTCTCTGTGTGTAAAGCATTTGTGCTCCACGGAAGACCCAATTCTTGGTTGGGAATCCGATTGCATTTGTAATGAGCTTCAAGTATCTTCATAATGGTGGTTACTAATTGAGCAATTGGCAATCTGCACTAAGAAATGTTTTTGTCTTTTGTTCTTTTTTTCAACTGTAGGAGTTTAACCTCATCTGTCATCTGTGTTGTATATGCAAGTTGTTAGAGCTGAATTTTGGATTTTTACCTTGGACGTCTTTGATATTAGAATTTGCTTATGGAAAAGAGTAGAGCAATTATTATTTCCCAGTTATGCAAGTTCTGTTAAGTTTCAAGATTCGTATCCTTCTCTTGAATGTGCTCTGTTTCTCTTTCCTTTAAGAATTTGTTATATGATGAAGAAACTGTTTTCTAATTTGGAATTCGATAATATTAGTGATAATTAGGCCTACTACCTTGACACATGTTTTCCCGAATTTCCTTTATCTGTTAGATTTGAACTTTCTGAATTATCTTCAAGATTATACTTCTTGTTATGTCCATCCGGAATAGATGTACTTTGATTTTTTGATACACACGGAGAAAAGAATTACATGTTTTCGGGATGGTACCAGGTTATTGAGTGCTCTTTTTAAAGTTCATCCTTTCATATTCTCTTGTTTTTATTATACGATATTTAGCTCTGTCATAGCATCCTTTGTTTATGGACAGAGGGCTTTCATTCTGAACTGGTGTTAGCGGATGATAACTTCTCGGTTGTTTTCTGTAGTATCTGTGAACTACTTTTGTTGTTGAAAGTAGATGAGAAAAATTGTTTGGGTTCAGGCTTCTGAGTCATTAAATTTGTTTAGAGTAATGTTCAAATGATGTTTAATGCTATCATAGATTGAAAGGAGGCCAAAGGGTCAACACTACTTCTAATACGATGTTCCTGCATCATTGCATACATATTTTCTGCTTGGAAATATATCCCAGATTAAGGCTATAAGTGTTTTCTACTTGGTGTGCTAATTATTATAAATAAAAGTATCTCCATTGTTCAAATGTGTGACCCCTCGTGTGCCTATTGTTTCTTCATAGCTTCCTTCTTTCACTTAAATTGGGAAGTGAGATTATAATTAGTAAAGGTTGTGGCAACCCACCAACCACACCGACATCTTAGAAAGTAGGAGCCCTTAGTTTGAAAGTAGAGGCAGACATAAAATGATTAATGCACTGTATGATTGTGACATAAAAGCCTCATACATGTAGATTTAATCTCACTTGAAAATGTTGTAATTTGTGCTAAATGCTATTGTAAGGTTTCTCTTTCTTATTTATAATCAATAAGCACATTTTCTATTGTAACAGGAAGACGAAACTGAGTCAGAAACTAATCCACCAGAGCCCATTGCAGAAGAGGGTTCTTTAGATTCAGCCGAGGGCCCCGATACGTCTTCTTTTACTGCATTCCTTTATTCTCTACTTGCACCCTCAGAATCTGGAATTACGTCGAACCTTGATGAGAAAAACGAGAATCGAGAGGAGATGAGTGAACCAGTAGCTAACCGGAATATGAAAGGAAGCAGTGGGAAGAAAAGTTTGTTTTCAAGGGGTAAACAGACCCTTGGTAGAGCTCTTAATCAGGCTGTGAGATTCGGGTATCGAAATCAAGCTTCAGAGCACAAGGGCAATACTGGAAATGATGCTAAAGCTAATGAAGATGACGGTGTTGCTATGCAAACTTTCAATGAACCTGTTGCTCTGGAAGATCTTCCCAAAATTTCCGAATCTTCGTTGCTTCTTTCGGAGAAAGCCCGAACTAGTCTTTACCTTGCACTCCCTGTGCTTGTTCAAGGAAGGAATTGGGTATTACTTTACAGGTATGGTTATGTGGTGTATAGTTCTTGATTAAAATATATGTGTCTACCAGAAATTATTGCTTCTTTGGGTATTGGGATCATTTATAAATAATCCAATATCACTGCATTGTCTCTGTAGCACATGGAGACACGGTATTTCACTGTCGACTTTGTACAGAAGAAGTCTGCTTTGCCCTGGTCTCACATTGCTGGTATATTATTCTTAAATTCTTCTGGATTTTATGGTTCATTTTAACTTTTAAGCGAATTCGTGGTTTCTTTTCATTCTACATGAGCTTCATTTCCAAGACGTTTCGTGCAATCACTTATGGTTGTATTGGATTAGTTGTTTCTTTAGTCCAGTTGTTAGTTACATCTGCATACAGGTTTCATGTGCCCATTTTCTTATTAGTAGAAATTTATGGTCTCATGACATGGTTTATGTTTATTCTGAGAGAGCAGAAAAGAACTTCTTTTCCCCATTTGCTGAATTGCTTGTGTGGTACTTCATACTTGCTTGGTTCAAGATTTCTTTTTCCCCCTCGACATCCTGAAGGTGGATAATGCTGGATATACCCAAAGAAATTTCAATCTAGAGTTAATGTAGTATTGTCAAAATAAGCTATATCTATTATTTTAGGCCAACATTCTTATGTAACAACTTCCGTCTCTCCTTTCTCCTAGAAAGATGCACCCAATCGTCTATTTGAACTATACTCTTTTTTTTCCCTTGTATTCTTCTCTCAGTGCACACCCTGAAGGACTTTATAAATGATTACAATGTATTCTTTTAAAAATTGATTAATTATTAGGCGTGTCAAAATGACTTCCTTCAACTTGGGCTTCAAGTAAGACTTCATTGAATGATACTTCCTCCGTATAACTTATTTAGTCCCTATTTCCATTTTGAGATATCCAAAATTTTTGCCCACTTTCAAAATAGATTCCACAACATTTAATAACTTTACAAAACTACCCTTATTAATGAACTTTGTGATCTTAAATGTTCAAATTTTATATTTGACAAAGGGTAAATTTGTAAAAAGTAATAACAAATAATGCATGGATATTCATTTATAGATGTCTTTGATAATAAGTTCAGTTTTTCGTAGAGGACTAAATAAGTTGGACGGAGGGAGTATTACTAGCAAGTCATGCTCACGGATGGTCATTGCCTTGTATGACATCTGTAATACGTGTATGGTGTTTTGCTGAAACATTATAGAAATGTTCTCTGCTAAATTGTTCAGAGTCAAACTGATCAGATATTACATAAGGATGGAGCAGAGAATTGTCTCTAACCAAACTAATCTTTCTCAAGAATGAAAACCCAATTTAGCTAATTCATGGGCAACAAAATTATTTTAGAAACATATTAGATGTGAAATTAGAGAAATTCCCTGTAGCTTTTTAGAATGTTTTAGCTGTTATTTGAATGGAGACATCCTTTAGATTGTTATAGCTTAAAAAAGTTGCTTAGTCAAGGTTTTGGATGAAGGAGTATAAATTGTGAAAATCTTAACCTTCTCATAGTTTATCCAGAAACATGTAACTCTTTGAATTAAAGAAATTCCGAGAATCATTTTAGAAATGTAGTAGCTGTTACTTTGAATGAAACATCATTTAGATTCTTGTAGCTTGAAAAGTGATGTAATCCAGGTTTTGGATTAAGAAGTTCAATTTGTGACTAAAGTCTTCACTTTCTCATAGTTAATTTAATGAATCTTCAGGTTGTCGGAGACCGTAAAGGTGCAGTATTTGGTGGTCTTGTTGAGGCACCATTGAGACCAACTAACCAGAAAAAGTATCAGGTGCTAACAAGCGACATATTCTTGGAATCTAATTTAGAATATACATTATCTTGTATTTTCTTATCAATGTTTCACGAATTGAGCAGGGCACGAATGAATCATTTGTATTCACAAGTTTATCTGGAAATCCAGTTATATTTCGGCCCACAGGTCAGTGGATCACCTTCTTTTGACTTTTTTTAATGAAATGGTCATTGTTAACCTAGCTGCTTTTTTAAGCAATTAAAAAATAACTTGCATATTGGATTCTCAAAATTTTGTTAACTTTAATTGTTTAATAATACAAAATCCATTGTTTTCGTGTAATCTCTCATTTAGGATTGTCCAACTCTTGATTGTTTGTATGCTTGTAATTTGTATCTTTACTTTTATTTTTTCCCCTTCTCTTTCGGTAGTTGTTGATTAATACCTCTTTTGCATCTTTTAGTTTTTAAATTTGAATTGGTTAAAGTGATTGGTATCCATTTGTTTATATTATATTAGTCAATCAGTGCATGTGAAAATATTTTAAGAAAACAATATAGGAAGAAACGAAAATTAAGGATTTGATCTCTCTATTTGACTTAGATTGCGCTAAATAGTGAGATTACTGTTTGTCTACATGCAATGGACCTCGCCTTCTCCTTTTTCAATTTTCTTGTTATCTAATTTGGGTTATTACCATTTTTAAAATTTATAATTGAGGCAAGGATTTGTGGGCATCTGCAAAAATGATGACGTGAAGACCTTTTCTTTTCCATCATAGTTTCCTTATTAGGAGTTGTTGAGCTAACTGCAGTGTGTCAGTTAAGTTGTAAGAATATTTTGACTGATCCACTTCTTTAAACAGGAATGAATCGTTATTTCACTTTGTGCTCCATTGATTCTCTAGCGTTGGGTGGGGGAAGTCACTTTGCTCTGTATTTGGATGGTGATCTGTGAGATTTCCTCTCTCCCTCTTTGGTTTTTTTTTTCTTCTGTCTTTTGTTGTTGTTCTTCAACTCAATCAAAGTAGATTAATCATATTGGCGTCTTTATTTTTATATACTCTTCCAGATTGAATGGATCAAGTGCTGCCTCCGAAACGTATGGGAACCCTTGTTTGGCTTGCAGTGAAGATTTTGAAGTGAAGGAAATTGAGGTTGGTAAATCTGAGGTTTACCATGTCAACTTATGTTTGGTTTATTATTTACCCAATCCCACCACTCTAATTAGTCTGAATAAATTGAGAGTTAAATCGTGGCGTCAATTTATAAACATAGTTAAAATGACTGATAAATAAAGGGAATTGAAATCCTGGTTCGTGTTACTATTTTACTCTCTAGATTTCCATTTCCATCACCACAGTGTTTTTGTCCTGCTTATTCTTTAACAACAAATTTAATGGGAAACTATGACTAGGACAGTGAAAAGGGTTTTTTGAGGTAAATAGCAGCTAAAGTATATCTACTTTAGCAAAGTTTTGGAGGCTGCTTGTTAAAGGTGCATGCTAATTTTTCTCACTGGAGTTTCGTGTAGAAGTTACGAAAATGTGCATGTAAAGTGAACTTTTTGTGCAGCTGTGGGGATTTGTATATCCTTCGAAATATGAAGAAGCAGTTTCTATGTTGCGGACAGAAGCGTCTGGCATTTGCCGGTGGTAAACCATATATCTCCGCTCCAAGAGATTTGTATATGCTGACATGAAAATAGATACATACTACTAAATGTATCTCGCCTTTGTACAGATTTGTACTCCCAGAGTGTACATAATAGCACTTGCGCAAGTACGTAGCCAGTTTTTGTATACCATGAATAAAGGATCTCATTGAGTACATATTCATGAACTTGTTAAATTCCTTGAAAGGGGTAAAGAGTCCCTAACACTCGGTTTAAGGGTGAGGAATAGTTTTTTAGCCATCAAAACAGAAATTTTCAAATTACATCTTAATGAACTTACGAACTTTTGCAATGATATTACTCAAAATGGGTAAAAAGTGCCTAACGCTGGGTGTAAGGGTAAAAAATAACTTTTAAGTCACAAAAATAAAATTTTTTAAAATGAAATTATGAAACAGTTTCTGGAATTGTTTATTTCAAAATTCTGTTTTTTGGCTCAAAATGTTGTCTCACCCTTGAACAGTATCAGACACCATTCTTCCCCTCAAAAGTACTGTAGTCATGTTGTAAGTCTTCCATGCTCTTAATCCTAAGTTTTAGATCAATTACATAATTCCCATCCACGTGATCAAAATGTGTCAACTCTATATGGATAGTAAGTAGTATATAAATAAATAATCAATATTTTGGCTATGAAGATTTTCTTGATAACTTTCCGACAGCTTTTCTTTTTCCAATATGTGATCAATAGCCGGGTTTAGTTTCTCTCAATCTACCCTGACAAACTCGTAATTTTCGAACGAAGAACATCTAATAGGAGAGTAATGATATACATACAAAATAATTGTGTTAAAAATTTGTACAAATTAATTTTGTATGGTTAATGGTTAGTTATCCAACCATATACTATATTCCTATAAAATGTGATGATGTGGCTGATTGTCAATAATACAGCTTGTTTGTACAAAATTTTGATACAATTAGCTTGTACGTATATCATTACTCAAAACTAAAACCTAATACTTGAAGCAAGCAAAATAAATTTGTGAGGACTAGACTAGTAGGCCAGATGGAAGGTCATGATTTTGATTCTTTTCTTCCCCACCTATAGGCTTCGATACGTGCAGGAAAACAGGGAGCAACATAAGAGGAGTGGTTGAACTAGTATCTAAAGATGCTAAACATGAACAGCGTTGGGAGTTAAGAGCACAAATAAAGAATTATAAAAAGCTTTTACATTGCTGCTGGGTAATTTATGGAAGAAAAAATAGAAGCCAACATATCTCAGCGGTAGAAAATTCAAATACATAACTCATTCCACATTTCAGCTAGAAATTTCATCACTGCAGCCTTCTATATGCATTCTGCAATCTACGTAATGCGTTATCTAATTGACATGGTTCATTTTCAAGGGAAAAACAAAAAAATAAAAACAAAAATAAAAATAAAATGAAAACAGACTAGAAAAAAGCAAGATGGTTCCACCATTTTTCTGCAAGCGGTGAGGCTCCATGCCAATGTCTAATCTAAATATGAAGAACAAGAATCCAGAAGAAATTATCATCAAGCAACTGTAGCAGTTTTCTCTATAACCGTTTCTCTCAGTTTCTGAGGCCCATTCATCGTATTTATAGTTTTAGGCTCCTCTTGTTCCTTGTAAGCATCAGTATGAATGCCAATAGCAGCACGGCCAGATGGGTCAAGATTCTTCGACCACGACGCATCCCACTCCACTGCTTTCGCAGTACTACAAGCTATACTTGGGCCCCCAGGAACAGTTGATCTTGCAGCATTCTGTTACGTAAAATCATGATAATAATCAGAATAAGTCATCTTACGACAGAAATACAAAGAAACGAAGGAGAGAAAATGAAAGAATCCTACCTTTGGGTAGAACTTCTCAAAGATTGTTCTATAATAGTAGGCTTCTTTTGTGGTGGGAGTATTTTCAGGGTACACAAAGCTGGCGTGTGATAACATTGCATCTGTTACCTGCCGATTTGTAAACATAAAACGAGAGTGAGAGAGCATGGTTAATCCCGAAACATTAAAATTATGTCACGATTCTTAACCGAAATAAGCTAGTGAATCAGTAAGTCAATGGAGTTATCCTGTCACAAGTCAAACAACCAATATCATGTAACATTTTCTCGATCAAAAGAAACTTCATACATGTTGATTTGCATGGTCTTTCAGGCCGTCAATCCAACTGTAACCCACTCCATCACTGAACTGCTCCTTTTGCCTGTACAGGATATGCTAGAACCACAAAGAAGCATTTTCAACATGTCATAATGCCATAGAAAATATTCTAAAAGCTTAAAGGACCACTGTTCCGTAAGCTAGAAAAGAAGAATGAAGGTTTTGCAAAATTTATTATTAATTATACAGGCTTCAACCAGCTGCACAAAAGGGGGAATTGACAAACCTTTGGCAGGTAAGGCCTCTCTTCGTCATCGAATGCATTGCGCAAAATCCATTTCTCAATCCTTTTAAGATCAGGCCTCATCTGTTAACAATCATTAGAGATTCTGTAAGATCTATGCAAAATAAGTAAGAAAAATCAACTAATAATTACGAGACCTATAATTACAACACTACTGTAAATAATAACAGGCTAAAGAAAAATGGACAAAATTTTGTCAAAATACGAGCATGTTATTTTTCTGAAAGTAATTGAAAACCTAGAGGATTTTGAAATTTTCTGATATTTAAAAAGCATAATAATGAGGATGTTGATCAATTGTTCAGTAACCCTGTTGTACATAGCACTCAATGTTTAGTACAGTCGGCAAACCCCTCCAATTCCTTCTATTTATAGTTCTCCTCCCAAATATTGATCATTATTATAAAAGACAAAAAAAACATCGGTGGTATGTTCTTATGCATTCAGCAGACAAAAAATCAAAATGGGTTAGCATAACGCAAGCAAGGACTTTTATCCCTTTACCATTTTCCACTCTGGATCAATGCTCATTGCTACATTGATAAATTCTTTGTCTAAGAAAGGAACACGGGCCTCCACACCCCATGCGGAAGTTGATTTGTTGGCCCTCAGACAATCATACAAGTGAAGCGCTTTAATCTGCATAAATATAATATAGATCACATAAATAACATAGAGAATTCTACTTGGCATGCAATTAAACCATTCAAACATTATATATAGAGAGAGAGAGAGAGAGATACACCTTTCGACATGTTTCCTGATGGAACTCCTCCTTGTTAGGTGCTTTATGGAAATACAAGTAACCACCAAAAATTTCATCTGAACCTTCTCCTGAAATAACCATTTTTACTCCTAATGATTTTATTTTCCGAGACATAAGGAACATAGGAGTACTGGCTCTAATAGTGGTGACATCATATGTTTCAATATGATAGATGACTTCCTCAATTGCATCAATGCCTTCCTGGAATAGAAAAAGAGATCAAGTTACCAGTTGAAAGCTGAGGTAGTCAATGGAAAGAATGGTTTTCGTAACAATTTATGGAGACCATAACAAACCTGAACAGTAAAATAAAATTCATGGTGGCGAGTGCCAAGGTAATCTGCTACCTCTCTGGCAGCTTTCAGATCGGGAGAACCCTAATAACCAAAACATGAACAAATCAACCCCCAAAGAAATGGAATTTAAGTCTTTTTTGTAAATGAAATTTAAACAATCATTATTATTGTCAACTACTAATTTCATTAACTTCTTTAAGTATATAACAAAATATTAAAGAGAGAGAGGCGCGTAAAAAAACATTATGAACATCGGAATGCCTAACTACATGGTTTGAAAAAGCATTAGTAGCCACTTCTCGTCTTCATCAGCACCTGATACCAGGAGCTAAGCCAAGAACAGTAATAGCAGTAAA
>MKEJ01100217.1:0-11165 GCA_001753735.1 Embelia ribes | reverse complement strand
CGGTGTTCTCGTGGAAAAGAGGCTCAAAATTGAGAACTGCCTTGTCAAAAAGCTAGGCTATTTGTGACTTGTGATGGGTTTAGGATGAGTCAACAGCTTGGAAGAGTTCTTTTTCTTTTCTTTTTTTTTTTCCCATTTCTCTTTTGCGGGAATTAGTTTTTTGTTCTAAATGTTTTCATTTTCTTGCACATGAATTTTCAGCTCGAATAAGTTACCCGTCTTTGTGCGTGCATACATCACTCCGGGGCATGAATATTTTTTGCTTTGTTTGCTGGGTTTAGATTAAACGGAATCAGCAGCAGCATTTGTGAGCTTTGATGTTCAAAAGTTTTGCGAAATGAAAAGGAGTGATATGGTTAAATATATTGTTTGTGAAAATAATGAGGAATTGTTAGTAACTGCCACATCTTCAGGGTCATAGTTTTTATCTACCTTCATTAGAAAGAAATCTACGGAGTAATTATTAGCAAATTAAATCAGCACAAGCAACACATCATCAGGAAAAGAAATAAGTGCGTCCAAAATAATATGATATGAGAATATTAGTGGTTGAAAAACCATTGAACCGCCAAAGCACATTCAAGTCCACATCCATTAGAAAAAACATACCAACGAAAACAAAACAGAATATAAGAACGCAGACAATATAAAAAGCACAACCTTAAAAATCATTACTCCTCGTCAACATCATCACCCTCAGGAGACTCAGCACCAACCTCCTCGTAATCCTTCTCAAGAGCAGCAAGATCTTCACGAGCCTCGCTAAACTCACCCTCCTCCATACCCTCACCCACGTACCAGTGCACAAATGCCCTCTTCGCATACATGAGATCAAATTTGTGGTCGATACGGGAAAACACCTCAGCAACACTTGTCGAGTTGGATATCATGCACACAGCCCTCTGCACCTTAGCTAGGTCACCACCTGGGACCACAGTCGGTGGCTGGTAATTGATACCGCATTTGAACCCAGTTGGGCACCAGTCGACAAACTGAATGGTCCTCTTGGTCTTAATTGTAGCCACAGCAGCGTTCACATCTTTGGGCACAACATCACCACGATACATGAGGCAACAGGCCATGTACTTTCCGTGGCGAGGGTCGCATTTAGCCATCATAGAGGAAGGCTCAAACGCACTGTTGGTGATCTCGGCAACTGACAGCTGCTCGTGATAGGCCTTCTCGGCAGAGATCACGGGTGCATAGGAGGAGAGCATAAAGTGGATACGAGGGTAGGGGACGAGATTGGTTTGGAATTCGGTAACGTCCACATTCAGGGCACCATCAAACCTCAAAGAAGCAGTCAGAGAAGATATCACCTGCACCAAATGATTGGTATTACATCATCAGCCAACACACGGAGACCATATAGTCAGCAGGCTAACTTGGATCGTGAGATGTTATGCTTTGAAACCCATTTGATAAGAGTTTCTTGCTCATACTTTTTGAAAACACAACTTTGACTCAAGGTAGAGAGATCTATTGGAATAGGTTTTTCCAGAGGAATTTTTTACACAAATATATCTAGGATGAATGACCAGCAATTATCTAATTTACGGTATGAGCTTAAAGGCACTAAGCTTAGTTGTTTAATCATCCAAGAGCCACTGGTGTAAAAATCTTTACATCAATGGTGTATCATAATTAAACTATTTCTAATTGGCCCTTTTTCCTGTGCATTAGAAAATACATACAACCCAGATGAAAATAATTTGGGAACTCCGTCCTACACAAAACCTGATTGGAAACAATTTCACAAACTGTTTTCAACAAGTCCCATATAATTTCACTACAAACAAGTCTCAATTTGCTTTCATTTCAACAAAATCCAAATTTAACAGTGAAAAATTAAGTACCTGTGAGACAAGGCGATTCAGGTTGGTGTAAGTGGGGCGCTCAATGTCAAGAGAGCGCCTGCAGATGTCGTAAATGGCTTCATTATCCAAAAGCACCGCCACATCGGTATGCTCAAGCAGGGAATGGGTTGAAAGGACACTGTTGTAGGGTTCCACAACAGAGGTCGACACTTGAGGAGAGGGATAAACAGTGAAGCCAAGCTTGGACTTCTTTCCGTAGTCAACAGAGAGACGTTCCAACAGAAGGGATCCGAGGCCAGAACCGGTACCACCACCAACAGCATTGAAAACAAGGAATCCTTGAAGGCCAGTGCAGTTGTCAGCAAGCTTCCTGATGCGATCCAAGCAGAGATCAACGATTTCTTTCCCAACTGCACAGAACATACATAAATTACAATTAGAAGTTTCTACTCACATGAATTTCTAGAAAAAGAAAAACTATACAGGATCACGTGGTGGCTGATCATGACACCATAGATCACAATGGTTTAAAGACTAAACCTAGACTCATCAGCACTAATTAGAAGAACGCCACATAATACTATACATAAATTGAAAACAAAATTTATTTTTCCTAATCTTACATTACCGCACTCATGTTAAGGACTTGCCTGAAAACTGAATTATAGGCAAACAACTTGCATGAATTTACAACTTGTGCTTTTTCACCTTCTATTCACTACTTCCACACCAAACAAGTCTGCTTATTTCACTTTTTACCAAATTATCAACACTATCATACATTTTAAACTTCACATTTTATCCATATAAACATTAAGTTTTAATTTAAATTATATAATGCAACCAAACCAGCCCTAAGATGAAACCAGTGTCGTTAAAGGTTCTAAGCGCCTTTAAGGCACTAGGACCCTTCATCACCTTAGGTGCTAGGCGCTTGCCTTAGTTAGGTGAGGCGCTAAATATTATGGCATATATTTTTCTCATTGATGGCAAAATACCTTGATATTAATTCTCAAATGAATATAACATCTCCATTATTCTCCTACTGTCTTGATTTATTGACAAATCAAAGTTATTCTTTTTTAATTTCAATAAAATGTTTCAGATGTATCATATTTTTTAAATAGAAATTTGTGTCTGGCGCCTCAGGTTAAAAAGGCGAGTGCCTAAAGATCCACCGCCTAGCCTAAGGCAAGCGCCGAGATAGCGTCTGTTTAATGGCGGTTCGCCTGGAGTTTCTTAAGGCACTCGAGTTGAGCACCTTGAGCGCCCTTGACAACACTGCTCGAAACCACAAACCACATTATTTTGAGAATAATAGCTATAGATAATTACTGGTATAATGGCCTCGGGCAAAGTTGTTGGCAGCATCTTCCTTCCCGCTGATGAGTTGTTCAGGGTGGAAAAGCTGACGGTAAGCACCAGTCCTCACTTCATCAATAACCGTAGGCTCCAGATCGACAAAGATAGCACGAGGAACATGCTTCCCTGCTCCAGTCTCACTGAAGAAGGTGTTGAAGGCATCATCTCCTCCACCAATCGTTGTGTCGCTGGGCATCTGGCCATCAGGCTGAAAACAAAAGCAATTCCAAAAACACACAATGAAATTCAAAACTTACAAATCTCTAGAAAACTAGAATGACAATTAAGCATTCCCTAATTTTCTTAACAGCTCAACCGTGATAGGCATACAGATCTTCATGTAAACAAATCAAGCTTCTTAATTTGATAGCAGGATGTTGGACATTTTACACAATTGCATAAATTTTGGGAGCTAAAACATTAGCTATATCATATATGTAAGATTAGCAAATATTAGTCATTCTAAAATTCATACTTTATTGCCCATTACATAATTACATGAAAGAAGTAAATGATAATAAAATCATCACTACCAACAAACCAATGTTGTTAAAAGCTCTAGGCGCCCTCCCCTTGTTGATTGAGGCGCAAGGCACCATTCAAGGCGTATGCCTAAGTAATGTAAACACTAAATTATTTTTAATAAAATCTCATAATCTCATGAAATTGTATTTTTTTTCGGTTTACATAGAAGTATAAGATCGTGTCAAAGGTGTGGTGAATCGGTGATAATTTCTTGATATATTTTTCTCTAACATTTCTATAGTTTATTTTAGTCATATTTTCCTTTGTAAGTAATAATAAATATCTTTGATAATAAAACATATAATAAAATTAATATATACCACAAAGATAGAACAAAAAAAAATAGAAAAATAGCATAATGTGAGTGAGGCACTTCGCCTGAACGCTTTAGGCGCTAGTGCCTTAACTCAAGGTGTTCGCCTAGGCATGCCTTAGTGATGTGGCTTGCGTAGACCCATATGAGGCTGAGAGCCTAGGTGAGAGTCTAGAGAGCTTTTAATAATACTACAACAAACACAATGTAGAGTTCAACAATGACTGGACAATCCAGAGAACTAGATGTATTGGAATAAATGTTAGATAAACCAAATCTAATTTAATAAGATCTACATTTGCTAAATGTTCTGATGTTTAGTATGTTTAGTCAGGCATTTTTCGCATTTAAAAGAAATGAAAACACTACCTAAATTTTAATATGATCAATAGCCACTGCACCTAGCAAGAGATAAATCTTCTAACTTGCAAAACAAATTTCCTTCTGAAATCTAATACGTAAATGTTTTCACATTTCTAGATCAAGCAACATTGGAGCAATCCTCCAAAGGTTTTACTTATTTACATCTTAATCAGATCAGAATTTACAGATCAAACAATCGAGGATGATCAATGGCTTTGATCGTATTTTTTCAACAAGAAGTGCCTTATAACCTTAGATCAATACTTAATTAGCAATTATCTAACAATCCTACCGATAATTGCAAGAGAATAAGAAACGAAATGAAGAAAATTGAACCCCATCCTTACTTACAAACATATATATACATGCATATACATATATGTACATTTATACGTAAACCTTGGAACCTAAGATTGATACATAATTAGCAATGATCTGACTGTCCTATGATTAACCGCACAAGAAAGAGAATCACAATGAAGAAAATAAAACCACATTCATATGCACAAACACAATCATGCACACATATACACATATACATAGAAATATAAACCTTACAACCTTAGATCAATACAAAACCAGCAATGATCTAACAATCCTACCCATAATTGTACAAGAAACGGAATTACAGAGAAGAATATTAAATAAAATGCCAAAACATATTTAAACACATACATTTATAAACATTATAACATCATATCAACACATAATAAGCAATGGTCTTAACAATCCTAACAACAATTTCACAAGAAACATTGCCAAAACGAACAAAAATTAAACCCCTTCCACATTCACAAACATATATAAACGCGCATATATATAAGCATTATATATACCTGAATTCCATGTTCGAGGCAGTAGAGCTCCCAGCAGGCATTGCCGACCTGGATACCGGCCTGGCCGATATGGACAGATATGCACTCTCGCATCTTCAAATCGAACCCTAAAAAATGAAGACTAAAAAGATAGAAACGGCGTTTATAAAGACGCCTATGGAGCTCTCTGGAAATTGAAATTTGAGATTTTGTGATTTCACAGCATTTGTATCCATTTCTCCGGGGTATATATATATGCGGGCGGGGCAACCATGGTTAGTTTAACCGCGATTTTAGGTGGATGCCGGCTATGGAGGGGGCAATAATTAGTCTTTGGATTGAGTAATTTTCCAGCTACTATATTTTTTCTTTAATTAATTTTTTATTATTATTATTATTATTATTATTATTATTATATTATATATATATATGTATATATATATTCATACCACTTTTTTTCTGATAATAATAATATAAATCTCTCATGAATTATCGTGAAATTTTATGAATCACCCTAGTATTTATAATTCACTTTCATTTTCACCTTAACTCCAAACCAATAATAAAGATATAAATGAAAGAACGAGGCGAATGGGACTCTAATAGAAGTTGTCATATCAAGTTTTACTTCTGCTATTAATAATTAATAATAATATGTTTTAAATCGAAATTTTAACAATCACCTCATATGCAGCTCGATGAGAATGCTATCGACATTTTAACATTGAGTTTTGGTATGAGTGTGTTGCTATGCATAGCCAGGGATGATTATGATTATACACCTAGATGGTGGATCAAACCAATGGTAACAAATAATTGATGTGGACACGAAGTACTACGAGTATGGCCACTGGGAAAAGGATGGAAAATGATTCTAACCATTCTTCTAAAACCTCTTTATTAACGATAGAATGCTATCGACTGCGTTATAATTCAATATTTTTAAGTGGAATGCGTCAGATTAGATCTTTCAATATTCTAAACTATCATAAACTAAGTTCTAATTTGGGTTTTAATAAAATTTTAACTTAATAAAAAAAAAAGTTATAATTCAGGTTGTCTGTAAAATGAATAAATTTAATATATTACTCAAACAATTTACTGGTGAGAACGCTCATGAGCAGACTTGCTTTGTTCAAACTTAGAATTAAGACATTGAACATATTAAATAATCAAAATTTATGGGGTCAAAAGTTATATTGAGTAACAGATGAGTACGAAATTGTAATTTTCTATAAATGAATAAATATCGTTCGGCCGTCATAATCACGCCATTTAACCCTGGTTAGGAGTTCGCCGCTCGTTTTCAAACTTTGATTTCTTTCAAAGGAAGGCTTATTCTCGTCTGAAATTACACTGCTACCCCCAGCCTTGAGTGGTATAATTGTCATTTCAGCGGTAGCAAATATCTGAAAATAATTTAATGGGGTCCATGATGTTGTCTTCTAATAACTGGAGGCACATGCGATGTCGTTTCACCGGTTAACATCCACGTGGAGCCACATGACCGGGCCTATCCTTCTCCGAGGCAGGACCCGAACCGAAATATTTTAGGCCCGCATAATGTTGCTAAACATTACCTACACCATGATACTACCAAATTAATAAAAATAATTACTATCTCGTCACAAAATTTTAGTCCGCATTTTCTTTTTGGTATGTCGCTAATTCATTTCTAAAAATATAATAGTTTGTAAATTTCTTATACCTTTTGATGTCTTTTGTAATTTTCAATGTGTCCATTACATATTTTGCTATGAATAAATTTGTAAAATTAATAGCCGTCTAATTCATTTTACATCATCTAATGTGCTCTTCTAATTAGATTATAATGTGAAGAAAAAAAATGTGCTCTTCCAATTTGCTAGCTTCCTTCTACTTTAGACAACTCCTTAAGTTGGAATCCAAATTTTTTAAGAGTGATACAATTTTGGACTATAAAAAATAGAGCTAAGAAAACCAAAGATATATGAATGAAAATGAAAAAATAAGACTTTGTAAAGCTTATGAAATAAGTGAGAGAAGCAAAGAGCTTCTTGTTTTTTTTTTTTTTGATGATTTGAACTTCTTTTCAAGTCCTCTATTTATACTCTTCAAGCTCAAGTCGAGTTATGGAAAATAATTCTTGAATGATGGGATCAACAATTTCAATTTTTGATCACGTAACCATCTGCTGTTAGATATCTGATCGTAGTCTAACACGTGACTGTATACTATCAAGCAGTTGGACTGTATGTTGTTGGCCTTAGACAATTTGTTGTGATTTTTGGCTATTTTGACCCTTTTAGGTTTAGAATTTGTTCTTCATCAAAACATGAAAGTTGTAAATCTTTGAATTCTTTTTCTAGAAAAGTAAAGTATACTTTCATTGTATTTATGAGCTGAGAGATATAGTTATTTTACAAAATAGTGTCGATTTTGAATGCTTGAGCTATTTTTCTTCGTTTTAGCCCTTTTACACTTTGAATTGGAATTTATCAAAACATGAAACTTGCAAATATTTGAATTATCTTTCTGAACATCTTTTGTAAATATACATTGGGTTTATGAGATAGGAGATATGATTATTTTACCAAACAAATTTAATTGAAATATGCCGTTTAGGCCTCTACTTTTTCAAGACTTATTTTTCTTCAAATTGTGTTGTGTTTTGAACTTATGATAGATTTTGTACATTCACACAAACTTGCTCAGACATAAGTCTCTAAATAAGTAGAACTTAAAATTTGTTTCTAACTCATATATTTGATCAAAACTTTGGTCTCCATGATGCATACTTAAAATTTTGATAAATGATACAACCTCTGCTTACTACCTTGTGATAAAAGCTGCAATTTGAGTGCAAGGTTGAATCTTTTGTGATGTGGTACCCTCACAAACTCTCTATATGACTATGTGCATGTGTGCAAAAGATGAGCATGCTGTGCAATTTCTGGATGAAAATTTGAGAGATTGGAACTTTTTTATGGGCACGAAATTTCCATCTCATCAGTTTCAAGACCAACCAAAGGTCTCCATTAATATGGAATTAATCTGCACATTAATGCAGAAGAACATGGGTGATGAAGGCCAATCAGTTATGGAATGAAGAGTTTCATGAACTCCAATGATTGCTTCTAGAACCCCTAGACTTTCTTTCAATTTCTAAAACTCCTGCGATCTTTATGTAATTTCTAAAGCTATTTAATTAATCAATTAAATATTTTGAATAAAAAATATTGGATCCGAACCATACACGCGTACCTAGCCTGAGTCTTAACCTCAGACCTAGACATTGTCTTAGTTTTAAAACCAGATTCGGATAAAGACAATGATGCTTCCAGGCCCCAAGCCCTAGCCCCCAACAAAGCTCATCTCATCAGTTTCAAGACATGTCAAAATGCCTCCATTAATAGGGAATTAATCTGCATCTTAATGCCGAAGAACACTGGTGATCACGGGCTAATTAGTTAAGGACAAGAATGCGTTTAATGCAGCATGCGCCTAGTGTGCCGACTAACTGAACAAACGACATGCGCACGTGTATTTAATGCTTCCATCTCCATATGCATGTGATGGACTAGATTACAATTCTTATGGGAATATGGGATTATATATATAACTATTGACCCCTTAATTCATTGATGTGGGATAATTCTCATAACCCACTTTGATCATATTACTTTAAAGTTAATTTATTTTCACAATATTTATGGTTTTGACAATGTAAATATATCGTCTCGAAACTCGCATTACGAGCTTGAAAACCCATCCGAGAACAACCAAAAATATTATATGGACCCCACATAAAAAATAACTCAAATTGGTTGCTTTAATGAGTTTCAATGTCATAAATATACATGAAAAACTATAAATTTTCCAACACTTCAAGTTCACAATATTGATCCACTTGGAGAAATTTAATCCATACCGAATATCAAGAAGTCGTAGCTTTATTGTATAAGCTTCCAAGTGGCTTGTTTATTGTATAAGCTTCCAAATGGCTTGTTTATTAAAATTTAAAAGAGTTCAATTCAAACCGAATTCCCTTAGCAATGACCTCAATGGATACTAAATTAATAATTTTTTTAGTAATGATATTAATAACAACTTATTGTACCAACTCATTATAAATTATGTGATTTAGAATTGATCACATCACCTTATATTCTCTCTCTTTCTTAAAAATAGAATAATGTGGTTAATTAAGAAACACACAATCCAAATTGATACAATAAGTTGATATGAATATCATTACTCATTCTTTTTATAAATGTATTTTTTTTAGACCAAATTTATCTTATTTTCGAATGAGAAACTTTCTTTCTTAAAAATAGAATAATGTGGTTAATTAAGAAACACACAATCCAAATTGATACAATAAGTTGGTATGAATATCATTACTCATTCTTTTTATAAATGTATTTTTTTTGGACCAAATTTATCTTATTTTCGAATGAGAAACTTATGGACTATCTGATTAATGTTTTCAAATTCTTATCAAAAATAGGTGAATTATACTTATGGTTGCAATAGCTTCAACCAAATCCTCTATTTGGTCGCCATAATTTCAATTACAATAATAGGTTCCCAAGTTTTGAAAATAACAGATTTAGTCCCCATGATTTAAGAAAAATAAGCATAATTGGTCCCTTCTGCAGTTTTTCCCCATATTTAAACACTATAGTGATCAAAGTAGAAAATAATGTCATAACAAATGATGATCAAAAGACTAATTTTCCCATAAATAATCATATATTGGCCAATTGATATGGTTTTCATAATTTAAAACGATTTTGTTGTCCATAATAAGGACCAACAATATTACTTTTCCAACCTTCTGTCTATTTCGGTTTCAAGTGAAACTATGAATTTTGTATACTTTCTTTTGACATCCCCCTTAGGGTCTTGTATAGATTTGCACCATAAGGTGTTTTTATGATATAGTTACTTATCAAAAAAATTGAAATAGAACTATAGGGACCAAATAATATTTCGGATGAAATTACAGGGATCTTTACTGTAACTAACCCAAACAAATATGATTTCATATTATGCACAACATTTTCCTTCATGATGATTATTTGATTATTAGTGGAAATAAATTTTAGTGTAAATTACATTTTGCCCCCATGAGATTTTTGAATATTACATAATACCCCAGTGGTTTTAAATATTACACTCTACCCCAAGTTCTAATTGAAGTTTGACTCACTTGTACAAAGACAATAATGCCTTCCATAGATATTAGCTTATTCCTATTTTATCCATCTTTTAATTAAATAAATTTTTATAATTAAATATTCTCTTTTCATATACAAAGTATTTTTCTATCTTAATTTTATAGTGAGTATTCAAATTTAATTTATTCATATCATGCCATTATCGTTTCAAAAGAAAATTTATGTCGAAATGTGTGTTATTTTCAATAAATTATTTTATTTATTTATATTGATTTAATCTACTAATCTAAGAAATAATATAATTCTTAGATATTATTTTTCGTGCTAGATATCATTAAAGGATTGTGATTATCTTTTTAAGTTATTATCAATAATGAGGTTTGAAAGTTTTTGAAGTATTTCATTGGTTTAGGGGTATTTTGGGTGTAAGGTGCAATGGAAAACAAACCCCGTTGAGGATAATGTAATATCAGAAACCTTAGGGTTAAAATGAAATATTCAGAAACCTCATGAGTGTAAAGTGTAATTTACCATAAATTAAATTCCGTTGTCCTTGTCAGAAGTGGCTTCCAAAACAGGGGTGGTGTTTGCTGCTGCCAAAAAGCAGGTGCAGGATTTTGCAGCTCAATTTTGAGTCGTAGGATTTTGATCCAATGGTTTATATTTTTTATAATATTATAATTTAAAAAATAAATAAATAATATTGTAAAAAAAATTGGACTATTGGATCAAGATCTTACGGCTCAAAATTGAGTTACAGAATACTACAGCTACTTTTTGGCAGCAAGAAACCCACGCTCTTCCCATC
>MKEJ01100216.1:0-15300 GCA_001753735.1 Embelia ribes | reverse complement strand
GACCAATCACTCCAGAAGAAAAAATGGAATTAATTACCTTTTTTTTTTTTTTGGGTGTTAATTGGATGTACGATTGTCACATCTAGCCAGTAACTAATATTCTAATTGTACTCTTTTAAAAAGTTGGTTTGGAAAATACAATAACAGCCTACATATTTTAGGAAATTTCACCACTACAGTTTCTTATGAATGCAATTGCAAATTTGCAATCTATTTTTAACATTACTCTTACACTCCTAATAAATTTAATTAATGTTTTGACCAATAAAGGATAGGTGATAAACTTTGAGTTTGTTTATATTAAGAATGGAAAAAATGATTGATTATAAAAAAAAACGAAAATAAAAAAAGAATGGACAAAATGACGACCAATAATCACTCGAAATAAAAAGGGTATTAATTACATTTTTGTTTTTTGTGGCAATTGGATTTACGATTGTCACTTCCAGCGAGTAACTAATATTATAATTAGAGACTCTGTTTGTAAATAAAGTTTTCCCGTCGTATTAAATATTTTTCAATTCGTTGATTTTATATAATAAATAATAAAAGTATTCTTCTCAAAATCTCATATCATTTACATATGATAGAAATACTTTCACCGTGCAACAGATGCATGAAAGATACAGTAGAATCCGTACATATTTGGGAGAATATATATAGCACTGAAACAAATCAAAGTTGGATGGGTACCCAATTTATCCGGACTAAAGGAATAGTTTTGTAGCCATTAGAAATATTTATCAGTTTTTTTTATAATTAAATAAGTAATTCATACTGGCATTGAACATAAAATAGCCACTAAAATTATGTCAAAATTACTTTGGCAACAAATATTTGTAGAGAATTTTAAATATTAGTATTTAACATAAGAATTTCCTTCATCGACGAATTAAATTGTTAGATCAACATCATACAATCTAACTTCTGTCGGGAAAAAGTAGGTTTAAATGGTGAAAATACAAGATAAAAAAAAACCAAAAAAAACTCTGAAATTAGTTAGATAAAGGAAATTGTACTCCTGTAAAATAGCAATTGTCTATGTAACACACCTGCTAAGACAGTGCAGTATGGGCAATGGAGAACTTATAAAAAGTTTGAGAATGTTATTTCTCTGGAGGGTTTAAATAGAGCGTCCGCATTAAATGAGATTTAAAGTACAATGTATTTGTCCGATAAATATATCTTTTTAGTTTTGTGGCAATATAATTCTTATTTGGTATAATAATAAAATTCCAGCAATAAATGTTTCATTATATTCGGCATCTTTTTATCATCAATACTATCCCTACCATTTACCATTCTGCACTAATAAGGTAAGGGAGTAAATTTTTAGATTTTTTGAATTTTCCAAATGCAAAAGCCATAAATATAGGACTCCGTTTGGTAACTATTTTTTTTTTTTTTATAGCTTCTTTATTGTTTTATTTTCTCTTTATTATTTTCAATCGTGTTTTTTTTTTTCCTGAAATAAAACAAAACACCAATCTGGTAGCATAGTAAAATTACTATTAAAGATGAAATAATTTTCAATTAGATTTAAATATGTACTTTGTTAAGTTTTATATAATATCTTATAATATCTTTATTTGTATTCTTTCCCATACGGGTCTCATTGCCTCATATTGTATATATATGTTACCTCTATAAATTATAATTAGATAACAAAATAATAAAAACAATATATTTCTCTCTCTGTGTGTTTTAATATGATATCAAAGCCAATGATACTTATAGTCTTAAAACTTAAAACCACCGCCTACCCGCCGTAGGTTGTAAGTACCGCCAATTGGTCTATTTGCAACTTGCGACCCACCCTACCTATTTATTATTTTCAAAGCTTCCATAATAATAGTAATAAAAATAATTAGATCCTTAGCCTTCCTATGTTTCTCCTTACTTCTTCCTTCAATACCATAATCAATCTTTAATCCATAATACTTAAAATTATGTCTTACCCATCTTGATCTATTATAAGTGTGGTTTTTTTATTGGTCATGTTATTATCGGTCCTCTATTTATTATTATTACTAGTTATAGTTATAACTCCAAGTCGTATTATTATCAGTTATTTACTTATAATTGTTATTGGTTTTACTCATCTCAATCTACCGTAGGTGATTATGATTTATCCATCTCGATCTACTGTAGGTGTGGCTTTTATTGGTCATATTATTATCGGCTCTTTATCTATTATTATCACTAGTTGTACTCACCCCAATCTACCGTAGTTGTGACAACTCTGAGCGGTATTGTTATCGGCTTCTAAATTTTATTTTTTCCTCACTATTTTTTTCGATTCAAAGTTTTGTTTGGTTGAAGATTGAAGATTGCGAAGTTTGAAACTACCAGTATTCATGTTCAAGATGGACATACAGTTTCACTACATGTTCATCCTGCGGATGAGTGTTAAGAATAATATTAGATTTATTTTATTCATTTAGCTTCTAAAAGAATTTATATTTCCTATCCAAGGTTTAGATTACCATTGTAAATATTTGATTTGATTTGATTTGATTTTGTTGCCTAATTGTGCAAGACTTTTCAACTCTATATATATGTGTGGTCTCACTCTTTATTATTACACCTCTTAATAAAATTCTACTCTCTTTATATTATTTAAAAGTTGTTATTTACTTTTCTGCGCTTGGCTTTCCTCTATAAATAAAAAGGGCCAAGCAGACTTGTTATGCATCTTTTGATATAGAATTGATTATTCAAAAAAATAAGTCACCTCCCCTCTCTCTTTCTTTCTCTTCTTTCTCCTTTTCTTCTCTTTTCTGTGATTGTATTTTCTCTTTAATTAGTTCTACGTCACACACACTCAGACACGGGTGCAAATTCAAACATGTGCGGAAGCAGATTCGAAGATATGGACACTCAAGAACTCATTATTTTTCTTTTTTTAATAATTATTTTATAATGTTATACATTGGTGGTTGCTTACGAAAGATCACCAAAAAATATGAGATATCTAAACAATGAACAAAATGATATATAGCATTGGTTCTTGAAATCTTATTAAAGACAATCGGCAACTACACAACGTTTTAATCTAGAAAACTAACCACCCACTAAGAACCAACAATCACAAGTCACAAAAACATTTCATTTGCCAAAACACTAAATAACTATTATAACCACCAAAACATTTTGCTATGTAAGAGTAATAAATTCCTACTCTCTTTACAAAGACTACAGACTCCCTCATTTATTCATCTATATCAACAATTTGTCCACTGCCTAATCCACCAAGTATGTCCAGCGTATCCCTTGAATGTCCAACATTTAAATAAATAAATGGAATTTCATAAACGCTATGTGGTGTCCACGACACGTGAATGGGATTTTCTGATGCGTGTCGGTGTGCCCAGTGAGTCCAAACTGGTACGGCACCCGATTTTAAGTATTCGTGCTTCCTAACCTTTGCCCCTTGCAGTGCTAATTCCTTCCTACTGGGTGCTACTAGAGGCCTAGTTGCAAAAAATGAGATTAGAAAAACTTGACAAAAATGTCATCTGGGAACTAAGCAGATCTGCCTATGGAGATATTTAAACAAATTCGCCAAAATACTTAATTAAATTTTATTCCTAGATCTCTGCTTCCGTAAAATAAAAGTACATACCGTTGTTTCTATAACAACAGCAACCAAATTCAGGATGAGAACAAAAGCAACCAAGGATCCAAAATAGGGGCCTCGAACAAAGGTTTTGAGCATTTCGGATGTGGTTGAGTGGTAGACTGTTGGAAAATATTCAAAGCAAGGCAACTGTAACCAAATACAACATTATTAAAGACCAGAACATATGCTACACAGATCTGTATTTGATGAGATGAGTGTAACTAACCTCTTCCTCCTTCGGAAATCGCAGAGCAATAGCATTGCAAAGGTCGTTAAACTCTTCAGGATTGATCTACACTCATGTCGAGCAAAGATTGGAAAAAAAAGAATGAGAAATAGGAAGAGGAAATAGTAAAAGTATAGTTGCATTATCCAAAATGCTAAAACATGTCAGATTATTTGGACAGGTAACAGGTAAAATGCATTTTGTAATTCCAACTAGAAATCATAGGAATTCGGCAGGTCCACAATGGGAGGCATTCCAAAGATAAAAAGGAATCAAGGAAAACAGGACACAAGCTCCTAAGTTGTTGATTGTTCTATACAAATTACAATGTGATATATTCATTTTGGCAACTCCCTTCGGAAGTTTGAATGGTTTAAAGACAAAACATAAGAAACAGACATATGGTTACTTAGTATACTCTTGTTTTTCCACAAGGATGTAACATGTTGGTTGCCTGGAACACATGCCACGTGTAACTTAAACATCAACTGAAATTTTGCAACCTACTATGTATGGATCGAACATGTCATAACAAAAAACATTCAGCATCTTTTGTATAAATTTAGTTTCACATGACCTACAGGTTGTAGTAGGCCCTTTTTGTTTTCCTGTTATACATTATGCATATATAGAAGTGTTCGAAAAGCTTGTAGGATTTCTGAGTTCAAATTATCTGTGGATTAGAAAACAAAGAGTGGCATAGATGTTAATGTTTCCCAATATTGTTCGGTATTTTGTTAAACATACTACATATGTTCCATAATAAAAGGGCAGGATTCAATCATCAACACAACTCTATTTTCCAATTTGCATTGTTCAGCTTACATCTAACATTCATTGTTTTTATGCAGAGTTCTTGTAAAAGGTAGCTAGTTTCTGGTTTTTTCAATTGTGGGACTACTTAAATTTTCCTATTTTCTTGAATTTTTCATTGATGCACATGAATTTTAATCACCTCTTCCATGAATGTACAGTAAATTTAAATAATTAACTAATGTGACACTCAATGGGAGTGCTGAATTGGCACAAAACCGGCGGCAGGACACAACTTTTAGTGTATAAAAAAAGATATAATGATATCTGACAAGTTTTTATCGTTGTCAACCATTAAAGTGGCAAGATAGCACATCACTCCAGAAAGGTAATAAAATAGTTAAGAGTGATATTTTTTCTTGTAAATACATGAATAGTCGTACACATTCAAAAGGAGGATCAAGTGACATACCCTAAAATCGTGGCTGTCATCCAACTCATCAAATATTGACTCAAAATCTTCTTTTGATATATTTGGCAATGTCCTAAATAAAAAGAAAAGAGCTAACCTTTGTAAATATAGTTCGAGCGATTGAAGATGAAACAGCAGAAATGGAAACAAAAGAGAAATAAAAGTTTGCCCTTGAAGCAAGAGTTCTACATGGGACGTTGACAAATTCAAAGAAAAAATGCAAGTATCAAATGAGAACCGTATATAGCATAAATTTTTCCTGCACATATCCAAAACTAGGAAAAGTGGAAAAATAACTAACAAACGATGCATCTTATGTTTCAGTAAAAGATAACAATGTGGAATACTTTCCAGTATCAATGATTACTTGCAGAGGACCTGTACCTGTATTTATTTAGCTCTTCAAAAAGTCGGATGCATTGTTCCTTGTTAAGATATCCAAGATTCTGTTACATCAAAACAGCAGCAAAGTAAAATAGGCCTGTTAAAAATAAGAAAAAGCTTAGCTCACCTTTAATTCCAACCCAAAAATTTATGCGCTGATGCGGCACTGATATGGGGCTAATGTGTCAGAATTTACTTCTTGTTTTCGGTTGCACCTCATTTAATGTATTGAAATATATTTCTACAAGTAGTATAAATAAGTGCTTGGGTAGAGTTTTTGAGTTGCTGTAGCATTGCTCTAAAAATATATCTTATACTTCTTAACCAATATCATTTTAAAGAGCATTGCTACACCAAAAAACTTTACCCATACTGTATGAGAATATATTTCGATATATTAAATGTGGTATAACCCAAAAGAGCAAGTTAATTCTGACACATCTGCAGGTAATATTTTTTGTAAGGATGAGAAAGTAGCTTAAGAATTATCCTTATTTTAAACACAAGTTTCTATCTATTTAAAAAAATGAAAAATTACTCAACCTTTACTTGCATAGATTTTAATTAGTACATTGAAGCAATTACAATAACAATAACCGATTTATTAAAAATGACCAAATCATGACTCCAAAGGTTATTATTTTCCATTCGACAAATAATAATTATTATCCAATTATTGAAGCTCATGAACAAGCACTCCAACATGTGGGGTATCCATATGGATATAAACAATATCAGTCTCTGATTTTCCAACTTCTTGGTTTTCATTATGTTTTTTCCAAATTTTTAGGAAATTTTTTTATTTCTGAAATCTTAAAATAGTTCACTTCCTTGGGATTGAGTATCACTTTGAGGAAAGGGACTAAATATAGAAACAAATAATACGTTTTCAAACGGTAGCACACTAATCTTAAATGACTTGACTTACATATTTGTCGATCAGATTAAAGGCTTTCACCAAGATCCTTGTCCGCATGCGATCCTTTCCAGCCACAATTTTTGCAAGCTACGAAAGATAAATATGTAAGATTTGCTTCCCAAGTGCTTCCCAAGTACTTCCCTTAGATGATAACACAAACCAATCAGACCGAACACCTATTAATGAATAAAAAATAAAACCACAACACATACAAAGCACAAGTAAAATGACAAAATTGCTGATTATCTTTAGGATAGAAGAATTTACATACCTGATCTTTGAAACTATCATATACAACAGCAAGGATTAAGTTGGTCACAAAGTAAACTCCGAGTAGCACGTAGAAAATAAAGAACAAGCAATACCAGCGGGAAGCCCTGAAATGTGAAATGACAAACATATGGATGTTATTATCCTGAACCCATTAAAAGTAAATATGAACCAAAGTTGAGGTGCTAACAATATCAAAAGGACAGACAGAAAGAAGGTAACCAATAGAAAAATGTTTATACTTACTTATATGCTGGAGTCCATACATCTGGATTGTTTGAAGTGGTGAATAAAATAAACATCTGATACAATGTAGTGCCAAAAGAAGTAAAAACTGTCTTTCCTTGTTCAGTATCTTCGAACATCACAAAAGCTACCCAACTGGAGAACAGAAGGAACAGAAAACTAAGAGCCTGCGTTTGAAGAAACAAAAAATCACCAAGTCAGAAACAATATATATTGTAAACTTGTACTGGTAGAACTTAACCTAACAACATTGCCCGACTGGAAATGATGAAATTAAATTTCCGATGGAATTGCATCAGGAATGGTATCCCGAATCGATAAAAGCGAATACAGACTAGCTTATATCAACGAAATACTGACCAAGACATTGAAGTATGTGCTAAGCATTCCAGCCAATATAATGATGCTTTCTTGCAGTTCCCTAGATTCAAAGGGAAAAAAGATGGAAGAGCTGTTAAGGTTTAGAGTAAATCAAGAAACAACTTATATTGTGCACCAAAAAAGGATATAAAAAATAAAAATTGTAGAATATTTAATAAAAGCAACATGATTAATGAGATTCAGACAGTTCTATTGTTTATTTTTATGTTCTCCCCTAGTTCTCTAGGTTCAAGGGTAAAGGGAAAGTGGATCTGTCCTCTGGAACATAATGTAGATAATTGAGTTGTGATAATAGTGAATTGGAAATTACCCTTTCCATGAAATATAACTATGAAGTTAAAGGACTGTATGAAATAAAACTATGAAGTTGAAGGACTACTAAAAAAAAATCAATATTATAAAAATAACTCACTCTTGCCTACTAGGAACCAAATTTCCCTTTGAACGTTATTAAAGCCCATCATCAAAAGCCCCAACAAATGTATAGAAATGGGTGAAGTCAGGACATAATTTTAAGCTATGAATATGATACCATATTAAAGCCCATTACTTCCCACTAAAAGGACCTATTAAGGAAGGAGAGGAACCTAGAATAAGCAACATATTGCTTCAATCAATTCTCGATGTGGAATATATAATTGTCAAAAACGTGATTAGCATCAAGAAAATAGTTCGTTTTAAATAAATCCATTTAAACGCTGAAATCCACTATTTTTGTGTTCCTGCAAACTTTTGAAATCCATTAAAATTATTCCAAAAAACAAAGGCAGTGAAAACACCACACTAACTCTTTCCCTTTTTCATCTTCTAGTCCATGAGTTGCCAGAAATAATTATTTAAATCACTAAATCTTTTATGTTTTTGTTTTCTTGAGGCAATTAAAGCAAGAACAAATAAGTGGACTTAGTTAAATAAATAATGCAACAAGGCTAGTATGTATGAAGAGAATCGTGTTCAAGGCATACATAATACTAAGGATGAAGAAGATGACCCGGATGTAAGGTGCCATCCGAAATGGAAGAGCATATTGTCCCATGGGAAACAAATAAAGAACATAGACTAATAAATCAACAACCAAGATCAGCAAGAGTATGACCTGAAAACTCAAACAAAACGATAATCATGAAATGAGAGAAGATACTAAAAGTTGAAGTAGCATTCACGAAGGTAAAAATACAAAGATAATTAACCGACAAAACGAAAGTGATTCAAAGTACCTTTAGTTTGTTGGTTGGATTTTTCCAGTAGATATTTAATCCTTCATACGAAATTGGAAAGAGATTATGCATCAATAGAATGATGAGTGTTATCGCCTGCACGAGAAACATAAAAGTATATTAATGATAATAGATTGCACCACTAAACATTACAATATACAGTTCTACGTACTTGTAGTCCACGCATGTCAAACAATTCTAAATTACCTAGTAAGTAGCCATTACTCCCAAGATTATGCTTCAAGTTCTTTTACATAGACACAATCTAAGACTAATAAGATGGAAAAATCTTCTTTTGGAAGCATGAAAAAAACAGAGAGCACGAGCACCAAATGAGAATAAGACAAGAAAGCCCACATAACTACTCCATGCTGAGATTCCTAACCATTGAATATTTTAGCACAAAAAATTGACCCATCTGATCCTATCAACAACATATAACAGAAGACAATGCTAAAACGTGCAATACTACTCTCTTTTTTTCCTGCAAAGAACATTAATCATACACAGCTGAAAGTTGAAAAATACCACCACACAAAGTTAGGTGAGGGAGAGACCATCTACAAGATGTTCTTCTACAATAATAGGCTGTCTCTCTTTGGTAGTACTTTTGACTTCTGTAAGGGTCTAAATTGCATCTTTACTCATTCAAACTCGGGCTATAATTCCAGATGCCCCATACAATTTTTTTATAAAGATATCTCTCTCGCCCAAATTCTTTCATAATCTTCATGAGGAGCTGCCTCTTGCATGCTTTTTCTTTACAAAGAACTTGTAACTATACACTCCGAATCAGATTATTTTGGTGACTGCTCATAGATTGATATCCAGAATTCATCTCGACAGCTCTTACATCTGAAATCTATAATTGAAAAATATACAAATCCCCAGCTACACTAATGCTATAATGTATCAGTAATAAGTTTTCAAAAGTCATATTGTCTTTAATATCTTTCCAACCCACAACAAATTTAACTTGCACCATCTTTTGAATGGATGATCATACCAATTTTAACCAGTCATTTTAAGGGAAATTGTAAGCATTTACCTCATAAACGAGAGATTCTGCGCGAGTTAAGTATGGTAACTGTCCCAAAAAATAGTACTCTCGATCACTGCAAGAATATTCAGTATTCCCAAGACACCACAACGGCCTCTGCAAAGATTATACAAAGCAAATATATGGTCTTAAAGCTTCATGTTCCTCTTATGAACATAAGTGGTTTATAGGAAGTCCATATCACTGTTGCAGTGTGTGGATTAATATTTGAAATACAACACTGGAAAAAATATAGCAGTATCCTGACCTCCAAGAAATTCAAAACTAATAAGGCAAAGTAGTTTAGGGTCCACAGGAAATCAAATTGAATGAAGATGAAGTAGAATTTTGTAGAAGTTTCATAGTTCTCCTGATCCAGAATTTGCTCCGGCAAACCTACACCATCTTCAGCCTGAAAAGTGCAATCTAACTTAGTTGAAAAGGGAAGATTGAATATTACTCAAATAATGAAGGTGATCACTAACTCACAAACAGGAAGCCATCGCTTTTATTTTGAGCAATATTAAGAACTTAAAACCACTTAAATTAGTACTACTAAACAACGTCAACTTGAAGTGCGTCTTTTTCTGCACAGGTACCAATAATGAACCTGTGTATACTATCTATTTGCCTGGAGCTGTCTTACTCTTACATTTTAGTTTTGTATACAGACATACATGAATATAAGAAGGCAATGTTCAACACTGCAGCCGAACAAACATAGGAGCCCAATTCCACGTGTTCAATCATCAATTAACAGCCAAATTGTGCTCGGTCCATATCTTGCTGTCAAAATTGTTGAAGCCTATCTCAGTTAAGAATTAAACTTCCAAATCAAGGTACTACTATTATTAATAAATACAATTTGAACAGTACTGTTACTTTTAGGTAATAATAAGCCCTGAACTTAAGAACAATGTGTGTTAATTATCATATGGAAAACCACTATCTGAACTACAAGAAAGTATCGGAATTAACTCAAGTCAAGTGCTTGTACAATTATTCGGTCTCGCTAAGAATCAAAAGTAGCCAACATATGGTTCCGCCTCCTTTTTTAAAAATTTCTAGACCATCTTAAGTTACTCGTCCCCCTATTTAATTCATTGAAAGTCTGAATCTCCTTCTATGCATTGTTAATAAGTTTTTCCCCATGTAGCCAATGCAAGATACCACGCACTTCAACCTATTGCAGCCTTCAAAAAGTTCTCTTTAAATTTGTTGGCACGGATAAGCATACAAGCCGACAGTATTCCCAATTTGTTTGTCCTGCTTAAATCTTATCAGTAGCTTGGAGGAAAACATCCCCAAGAATCTATTATTCTTTTCCCCATTTGACGCACCCTTTATTTGGTTCAGTATCAGTCCTATGCTTCTAGATTCTACCACACTCCACCTAAGCATCGCCATTCATATCACATGATGTTCATATGTGTTTTCCCTTGTGGCCAACCTCAACATACAAGACATATAAACCTATTTGGCTAAAATTTCTCTTTTTATTTCCATGGCGTACGAAAAAACACATGAGCACATGAGCCATTTCCCCCTATTTATCCGTCCTGTTTAATCTTATCAATATTACTAAAAAAATTAAATTAAGTAAGAATATAGTATTGACACAAACTCTTAACTATTCCCCTCTGTACCGAAATATCACACACCATATAGCTAAACATTTTAAACCCTCTTAAAATAGTACTTTAATTTCTTATATATGATTACACTACCAACATGTGAGGCGTTTCTTACAGCCCTCTGTAAAAATTGTATTTTAACTTTCATGGGTATGAATACGTGAGGCATTTCTCCAAATTGTCCATCCTGCTTAAATCTCATGAGCAGCATTTAGAAAAAGACAAAAAAAACATAATTTCCCTGGTTTATAAGAATCATACTGAATTGTCTTGGTCATTATAACAAACATCTCTCCTTCACACCAGCAGTGTCTATAAGCTTAATCTAAGAGGGGAAATATGCCATTTTTTTAATCTCATGATTTACTTTTGAGAACCAAAGCATAAAATTGTTTTCACTAATTGGGTGACACTGGCCATGAGATTTGAACTCAGGTGTTATGTTATTTATCTCCAAATAATGAGAGCAAAGACTTGTTTCTTATTCTATGCATCATCCAATTCATAAACAATATCAAATTGTAGAGTCAAATGCTAATAACCACATTGTACTATAGTTCATTTTCAAATAGCTATCATACATTTGATTTTTTTGCAGTTGAGCATAATGAACTATTCCAAGAACCTAACCATTGCAATTTGACCAGCACAAATGTATTAATTTATTTTTAAGACAACCACTTCCGGTTATCCCGTCATAGTTGTTAACCCAAAATACGGGCAAATCATATTCCCGCGACTTTAATTGATTTGAATTTAAATTAACCACCATTGTCACTAAACTCATAAAATTAACTATTCCAAGCTAGTTTTATTAGGAGCGTGAATTTTGGATGACCGTAAGGGTTGATATGAGCTGGGTTCACTTGTTATGTGACTAGCATGAGTATGCCTCCGTGGAAAATAATTAAATGATGAATACGATGAATGAAAAAATTGGATAGTACATTAACTGCAAAAAAGTCAAAATAGTTGGCGATATTATAATAATATATTCGATCCATCCCAAAATTATTGTTACCATTTCCATTTGGTTTGTCCATAAATTGTGTTCACCTTTACACTACACATAAATTCCACTAAACTTTGTAAATTTTATACAATGCACATATTTAATGTGTTTTGTTTTCTTTAATGTTAGAGCATTCACACCAGTCTTCCTCTTTTAATTTCTACCTCACTTTCTAGAATAATTGTCCACCTAGTCTTTCTAAAAAATTCTTTAAAAATCATTAGAATAATTGTATATCATAATAAAATGTAAAGAGAATGTTTTCCTAAATCTTAACTAAGGTTTAAAAGATTTGGTGCAAAAATTTTATTTTTTTAATAGAGAAATTGTGATATACATACAAATATGTAGGGTTTTCCTACATATGTGAGTGGCAAATATAATATTTTAATGAGCATAGATCCACAATAGTCCTATATTGCACATTTTGAATTATGTAAAAAATCTCAATCCAATTATGAATAATAGATTCTTTCATTGAGAAATCTACTGCAGCTTACCACTCTAAATTTAGTTAGGGTTAAATTAATATTAATTAAATGCATGTGAGTTCATTTACTATGTAATTGAGATTTAATGTTAAGGTGCAAACCAGATCAACAAGAGCAGCGGCCTTCTGATAAGCCGAGCCGTAAGCAATAGCATCCGATCTCCGGCGGAACGCCGCCGCCAGATCTTTCCTGCCGCCGGAATATCTTCCGCTGCTTCCCTCTCCGAGCAGAATTTCTTCCATCTTCTACTTCAGCTAAAGATGAACTACCGAACCAGTACAATTACAATCAATACATATATGCATATATGTATATATATATATAGAGAGAGAGAGAGAGAGAGAGAGAATTGCGAATCAAGATTTAAAAAAGAATGGTTGTGCGTCCATTTATGGAGTAGGGCCGACTGCGGGGAGACTAACGGTATTTCCTTCTGTTTTACTTCCACCTTTTCATTTCTGGTAAATTACACTTTGCCCCCACGAGGTTTCTGGAAAGTACAGAAAATGCCGTGAGGTTTCTGAAACTTCACTGTACCCCCTTGGCGTTTCTTGTCCATCACAATTTACCCTCACAATTTATCGGCCAAAGTGAAAGTCAACTTATTTTTCAAGAATGATATATGTTATTACCGAAATACCTACCCTTCGATTAGTCCTTATTATCTAGCTTGTTACTCTATAATAAATACAAATAATTATATATCCTCAAAGATAAATATTATTTTAAATAAAAAAAACCTATTAATATTTTTCTGTCACTAGGACTAACAATCCCCCATTTTTGGCTCCCAAGTGTAATGGATAGAAGATAGGATTATTAAATGAAGTAAATTTTATTTTTTATTATTTTTAATTTTAAAAAAAATTATTTAAAACAGTATTTTATAACTATAATAAATATATTATGCTTTTTTGGGAACATATTAGTCTGTATAAATTTTTATTTTTATGAAAAAGGTAAATCTTTGCAAATATAAAATAAAGTTAATAAATAACATTAAAAGGTGAGGGTAATATGTAACGTCCCAGAATTTACGGGCTAATTTTTTGCAATATTAAATAATATTATCCGAGTTATAATATTTCCTCTATAGTATATATCGTATACTAACGTTTGGAAGTGGTGGGTAATTTTTCATGATCGTAGTTTGGCATTGGAAAAGAATTAAACGTGATTAAGCATAAGTTATAATTGTGACATCCATTCAGTATTTTGACAGTATCTCACAAACCGTAACTCCGATTGAGACTCGTGATATAGAGTTGAAAAGCTATTTCATGTATCTACAATTTTTATGTTTTGCCAAAAATTTAATTCTAAGTGGAGAATGGTCAAAAAGTATCTTGAAACATTCAATAAAAACGTGTAAGTAGATGTGACATTAGTTTTGTATTTTGGTCATATCTCTCAAATTGTAACTCTGATTTAACCCTACAAAATGTCGTTGGAACGAGAATTCAATTATCTACAACTTTTGTGTTATGATAAAAAGCTAATTCAAAGTTTAGAATAGTCAAAACGGAACCCGAAGTGGTCAGACTAGTGCAGTCAATATTAGCCGCAGGCCCCACTGTTTTTATTTTATTATAAAAATATGTTTAACACACTTTTTGGAAAAAAACAATTGCAAAAACAACGGGGAAGAAGGGAAGATAGGGAGAGGAGAGAGAGGCTCAATTTTTTACGAGCACGGGACCTCGTCAACGAAAAATAAATACGTATTCAGACTCTACGCCATACGAGAATCATTTTTACGTTAGTTTCTTTGCCTATTAATCTCGTTTATTTTTCCACGGGTTATGTGCCAAGTTCATTTTTTGAAATAAAGTTTATGAATATTTTCATTACATCTCGTGCATCATTTCTATATATAGGTTTGTGTTGATCGAAGCCATTTGTTCGGTCGATTTAGAGTTTAAAGCTTTGGGAATTTTCGGGGTTTTTGGGTGATTTCATCTAGTTTCATTCATTGGTTGGTTTCGAGGTATATATATTTTCTACCTGCCATTACATTCTCTACGTATTGGTATAAATTATATCGTATCGTTTTCTCGGGAATAATTTCCCAATTTTCTACATGCCATTACGTTCTATACGTATTAGTATAAATTATATCGTATCGTTTTCTTGGGAACAATTCCCCAATTTTCGAGACCATAGTATTCAACAAAATAAATTTAGGAAATATTACCCTTATCTCGTATAAACATTTTTGTTGTATAGGATTGCTATTACTTAAGGAGTCTAGCTCGACGAACGTGGCTTAGTTTGGTTGAAGGGCAAGCGGGAAATTTTGGGTCGGAGTTTAAGCGGGCTTAAACAACCCTCAGGGAATTCTCGTTCAGTTACAAACGGATACTCAACTCCTTTATATTTTGGAGTTTGCTATGCATATAGCCTTGTATGTACACGCTTTATTTTTGGATATATTGTCAGTGGAATTTATTGGTTGTTGGAAAAATTAGCTACCATAGTATTTATCGCAACTTAAGCATAGATATAATATAAATTCGGTATTGGAATAGAATGTATTTACATGAGATGAAACACATAATTGTTTCTGAGTTGGCCAGTTTGGTCGGTTTAGATTGGTTTGGATTGGTTAGGTTAATTTGGTTCAGTTTGGATTGG
>MKEJ01100210.1:0-18252 GCA_001753735.1 Embelia ribes | reverse complement strand
AAAGTGTTTTCTGCACTAGTGACATAATAATAATACTCTATAATTATGCACAACATCTCTATGATAATACAATGTAAGCAAATAATAATATTATGATGTAATCAATAAAATTATTAAAGAAAAAAATTCATTCGAATTTTCTTGACGTTACAAATATAAACTTATCAATTATTATATTAAAATGAAAAAAAAAATTATAAACCTGATGCACTATCATTTGTAAAAGACTCGATACACATCATATCTATTCGAAGATATTATTATAGATTGGGATATTTTCCGATGCAGGTAGATAATGGAGTCATATGTAGTTGTTATAATTATTATTATTGTTATTATTATTTGGCATTTGGAATGCGGGATACGGTTCATTATTTTTCCATTAAGCGCGATAAGTGCAAGACGCTTGTGAGTCAGTGGGAAAAACCTTTGAGTTATGATTTCCGCAAATCCTTCGCATAGGAGTAATCGTTGCTTTAGCCCAACGACTGGCGATCTTAATTACTATTAAATTGATTTCTTATGCTTTCCTGATTCTGATCATATGACAATAATATTTTGTTGATTTATGTGATTTAATAAACTATTTTATAACGGTTAGGCCTTTTTTACAACCTTTTGAAGAATGAAAATTGTCACTAATATACATGTTATTTGGTCGGCCTACACTATTAACAAGCAAACGGCCTAACAAGGCCTAGTTTGGAAATTTGGTATTTTTTAAATTTCATTTATTAAAATTATTTTTGAAAATTGATTATAAAAATAGGTATAATAATACTAGTGCTTCGTAAATAAAATCTACAAGTTGCTTGGATAAGTAATATAGTATTTAGTTAAATTATGATTTTTATTTTAAAATGATAAAAGTATGTATGCATAGGAAATGTAATAAATACAATTTAGGTTATTATAGTATTTAATTAAATAAAAAGCAGAAATAGTTCTTCAAAGCAACCATAAAACTGCTTCCAAAAGCCACCTTTAAAAAAGCAGAATCGGATTATTAGAAGTAGGTAATTTAGATTTTATCAAACATATCAGACTATAATTTTCAATTAAAATTAGTAGATTTAGACAACAAAAAGTGATCCCAAACTCACCCTAAGTATGTCATGGATGACCAACCTTACTTATTGACAAGGAAATATTCCACAAAAGAATATTTTTATTCTGTTGTGAAGTAAAATCATCATTCGAACAAGTCGGAGAAGATGTTTATTAAGAAAATTATTCGTGCCACTCATTACCGACTAAATACCTACAAAAGTTAAATTTTGTTTAAACAACGACAAATTATAGACAAAATTCAATTAAAATTTTACCGACGAATTATTTGGTTGCTGAAATTGTCGGTGATTCTCATCGCTTTGATTAATGATCATTTTCTGACAAAAAAGTGACAAAATTTTCGTTGACTAGTTTTTTCGTCAGCCTTTCATCAATAATTTTGGTCGGTAATTTGTCAAAAATATTGATAAAAAATATATTTGTCGGTATAGTGTCGGTAAAAAGTAAATTTTTTGGCGATGTGTCGATATTTAAAAGAAAAATATTTTTGTCGGTATGTTGTTGGCGATAATAGTAAAAATATTTGTCGATGATTTTTCAGAACAAAAAAAAAATTTAATGCAATCGGTAATTTGTCAGTGAAAGCAAAAATAATAAAGAATATATTTAGTCGGTAATGCATCGGTGAGAGTAAAAAACATTTGGTGGGTAATTCATCGGTAAAATTCTTTTGTTGTTTTATCTCGGAAAATAATAATAATAATAAAAATATTTAGTCAGTAATTTGTCAGTGATCTTTATAAGAAGTTGGACAATAGTGTTGACCTTGGATGTATAACTTGAGGAATACGTGTGGAGCGTGTTTATTAAAATGGATAGAAATAAACGAGATTATTTGTTTTGCATGTCAATAAAGTCTATTCGTGTTTTGCGTGAATATTGTAGAAAATCGCATGAGAAGCCAAAACCTGGAGCGTGAACTTGATATAGACATAGCGAATGTTGGAAACAAATAAAGTTAATTTATTAATAAGAAATGAACCGTAGCTATTGAATATGTGATGTGCAACTTTGATGTTACGTGTGGATTATATTTGTCGCAATAGAGGAATATGTGAGAACATATATGTTGAATATAGATATATAGTGATTGTCAGATACATGTGTTGTGTCATATTTGAAAAGCGAGTGCTTCATAAATTGTAGGATTTTGTGCTGCGAGTACATATCTGGAAATATGTCGGTGCTTTTACAGTGACCCTAAAATTTGGGGCCAGGTTTGGTACCCACTTTCTATGAAAAATGAGATATTTTGGGATGTTTACTGGTCCCATGGTGTGATTTATTTTATCAGATTTTGTGCGAGGTTTACTCAAACTAAATTTTTATGCATAAAGTCTTAAAAAATGCAGACCTGCAGACTCCCAGGTGGTGATACATATCTCCCAACGCATTGTTGAAGTAATGTGTCATGTGACAGGATCTTAATAAATAAAATGGTAGTAATGAGTCTAGTCTTGTATGCTTTTACATGTTTTTGAGATGTAGTTTCACCTTTGTGAATATAGGTTGTGCTTGTGCAACTAATAACACAACAACGGGATATTAAAATGTGAAATCTTGGATGCTTAATGTCTGGTAGTTTGTCGTGCCTTGGGTATCCTTTATTGCTGGGTGCGCCTTAGTATTAAAGTGTACTATTTGGACTCTTTACATGCCCTAATCGTATGCTATAGACTTTTATTTTTTGAACCAGCAGTCGTGGAGCTGGTACTACCATTGTTGCACTAGTCGAAGAGTTATACAAGCATGGAGTTGAGAGATGAGAAAGTCGGGTTGGTGGTCAAACATAGGTGAAATGTTGGGGAGCACTAATCATTACATTGTAGTCGAGACCATGTTGGTAGCAGTTGAGAATTTGAATTATGCAAATAAACAAGGGTGAAATAATTATTACTTAGAAGGTGCACTCAGGTTTTATTTGTTATCGTGATGTCCTGATTAAGGCTACGTGGGGTAGGAAATTGAGTTTTAAATATCGGCTGCTATCGGCACGTAACGCTATTACGTAATGGTTTTGGGAGTCGCCGAAACAATTACGGAGGCGAGAATGAAGTTCGCAACCGTAACAGCTCTTACATCCGCTATATCGGTCTTTACGGTACCATATCGGCTATTACGGGCCGTTACGGTCATTAGAAAAACCAAATAAAATTAAAAAAATAATAATATTATTTTGGGAATTAAATATAAAAAATTTATTAAATTAATACGAAAATGATTAATCAAATAATTCATAAGAGACTTAAAAAAGTGAGTGGTCAAAAAATAAGGAATCCCATAAGTAGAAGTTAGTAATACAAAATTAAAACCAATTTTCTATATAAGTATTAATAAATACATATTTACAACATTAAAGTATTAAGAAATATATTTTTTTTGTATAGATTATTAAGAAATTTTAATATGAAAGTCATAAAAAATATACGAAATTATTAAAAATATAATTTTATGGTATAAATAGTGCGTAATAATAAAATTTAAATGAGCTGAGCGAAGTTGGAAAAAAAATTCGCAACTTCGCTTTCAGCAACCGTTGCGCTACGGCCGTTACACCCCTAAAACTATTATATTGTCACCGTTACTGTTATGCGTCCGTCACTGTTATTTAAAACCTTGGTAGGAAAGGCCTAGTGTTGTGGTTTTATTCTATTCTATTTTATTTCAGATCACGTGTCCAATTTCTACGGGATCCGAGACATGAAACCTCTGGTTGAATTCTTCGAACTCTATTTCATTATACAGATACTAGGTTCCTCAAGTCATATTTAAGCAAGACCATACAAATCACGGTTGTAAAAATCAGTTGTAACCATTACACGACAACGGAAACAAATATGGGCCAATATGGTGGCAATAATGAACTCCCTAGTGTATGGGCAACCAACACGACTCTATCGGCTATTATGGCCATATCGGCTCATCAAGATCCGCTACACAAGAAAAGAAAAGGGAAAGAAACATCATAAAAAAAAT
This sequence comes from Embelia ribes, assembly GCA_001753735.1. NCBI lineage: Eukaryota > Viridiplantae > Streptophyta > Magnoliopsida > Ericales > Primulaceae > Embelia > Embelia ribes. Next base: position 14,205 of record MKEJ01100210.1, on the reverse strand, counting down.
ATCACATCTTCAGTTTTTGTAACCGTTATGCTACGTGAATTTCACTTCAAAACCTTGATACAAACACTGCAAAGTAGTAGCCGAGCAGTCATCAAAGATTCCCCCTCTCATCTACACTAGGTTCAACTCCTAACCTAGCGGAATCATCGTTAGAGTACTAGACCAAATCAGGTCCTCCAACTATACCAATTGTGGGAAACAAATACCTACTAATATCAATATTTGAAACTTAGTATGGTTCATCCTACTAAAACAAAACCCCATCAAGCAAACAACAAACCTACCTTCCACCCAAACAAATGCACAGTCTAAAAGAAGCTACATACATATCTCTCACTAGCTTCACAACAGAGTGTAAATCCCCCCACTTGGCCCCATGCCTGAGTTTTCCCAAGTCTTTTCGATGGCCTTATTGCAAGATGAATTAACCGAATTCGCTTCCTAACTCAAAATATTGTTCCAAGATTGATGAGAAACGTGACTCCCATGGTTGATAGGAGCATGATCAATAGATCATTGGATAGTCCCCCTCCCGCAAAAACATACTAGAGCCTACCTCAATCTAGAGGCTTGGGTCAATTTTATCTTCGGACAAAGTAAAAAGAAATTGGTTGACCTCTGCGATAAGATCAATAGTCATAGAAGGTCATACAGGACTTATCTGGCATAGGTTTCAAAATCTAGGATGGCTAGGTTCTTAAACTCCAAAGACATGGCTACTGCAGCAATGGAGTTGAGGAGTTTTGATAAGAATAATTCCGTGATTATACTTAACTTGACCAAAATAGGTTTTTCCTTATCGGTCAGTGAATCATTATGCTCCGATTTAGTCAAGTAGCTTCTTAATTCTCCGATGTCAAATGGACAAGGATAGTTGGATATGTCGGGAGATTGGATCTGAATCCGAGTGCACCAGGAGCTTTGAAGGAAGTAAATAAGTCTTGCACCAGACAAAGAAGCAAAAAAGGTCAAGTGAATTACAAGAGTTTTCATCTAGTGCATGAATTTTATTGTACAAGACAATCTTTCTTATGCATGCACGACTTGACTTTGAATCGGAAAAAATTCAAATTCTGCTATGTTTTCTTGTGTAACCTATATATAATTGCCTAGGTCATGCATTAAGGATATGAGATCATTATTTCTTAATCTTGTGAGGTTCAAGTAATTGTAAGAGAGGTCTTTGAATGGTTTTCAAAGGGAAAATTCCTTTAGGGGTGTGAGACGGGAATATTTTTCTTGATGGTTTGTCTGAAGGAAAATACTCAGGTATTCCAGATAATGAGCAATGATTTTCATTATAATTATGGATCTACATTATAGAGAAGGTTCGAAAATAATCAGGTCTTGAAGTTGGAATATTTTTGGGGCTTTGTCTTGTTTTTTATTTTTATTTTTTGCCGAAGGGATGTGTGATTGGTTTCGCAACCATGGGTTGAGTTCCGCTATCATTGGCATGGTTATTGTTGGTCCCTAAGATTAATTTGGATATGCGATATCCACCAAATGGTATAAGAGCACAAACTAGGTGGCTAGGGCATAGTTTATCACCATAAATGACGTAAAGAACAAAATTGCAAAATTCGATGTGTCTGATTCGAGAATTTTGGAGAATGCAAATCACTGATTACCTTTATGGTGAGATTTGTAGGGACCTTTGAAGACAAGGCCAAAGAAGATGTATCAAGGCAAGTATGAGGTCTTGGATCACAATGCACTTGTTGTCATGAAGCTCTCTTTGTTGCATGGTGTTCAACGTTGAAGACAAAAAGACCACGGTGGCTCTCATGAAGGCATTATATCAGGAACGTATGAAAAAAGCTCTCCTTGATAACCAAGGTGTCACGTGCGCCAATTTTCAGATGGATGAAAGTGCTTCAGTTTTGAAATATTTTAAAGAACTCAGCGATACTGTTTCCAGTCTTTGGTGTGACTATTGTCGGTCCCTATGGATAATTGAGTTCGATGATATGGACAGCATAACAAAAGTTAGGATTTAGAAAATTTGATGGAAATCTTCTTTGAGCAAAGATATCGATTGGCCTCCAAGGAACAAATTGTACTTTCCCAAACCAATTACCCAGAGCGCTACGCTAAGGGGAGAACTTTATCAGTCTCATGCACCTTATAACCCTACATATTCGTGTTATTTTTACACAATCGATACTTGTCCACACTCATGCATGGACTTACTTGGGCATCAGAGGGCCTCTGCTGGTGCACCACCGAGTGATGCTACCTCATGTTCAAGTGTGCAAGACAATACCGGGAAAAGATCAATCCAGGGTTTGTGATTTGTTGTGTGCTCGCACTTGATGATCTTATCGCATAGTAATTATCAACTCTGGGTACAATAGCTACTCATCATTGTCCTCTAATTATGCAATAATAAAATTTCCAGATTATCTTAGACAAATATGGTCATATGTATAGTAAGCAAGGCAAGAGAACTAAAACTCACTGTTTTTTAGAGAAAACAAAGAGCCTTTAAAATAATTGGAAACGAAGAATGGAAACTCAAAATTATAGAATGCGGAAATTCCAAGTTCAGAAGGATTTGTTGTCCTTACCGGAATCCAATGGGGTTTTCGGGGCACAATTTCATCCGATTTTCTAAAGGGTAGCAAAAATGTTTCAAATTTTCTCTCCACAAATGAACACCATCTTTGGCATAATCGGTACTACCTGTGTAAATCAACCCTCTTTCGTTCACCCCTGCCTTGTCCTCTTCTGGCATGCTAAAGAATTCCTTAAGAACTCTAATAACATCAACCGAACTTTCTCGAGTTATTCCATGGTTGATAACCTATTAAATACAACAGCATAAGCCTGCATTAGCACTACTATATATGGAGTTATTGTCTCGATCGTAGTACCATAATTTGTAGAGCTAAGAATTAATGAATCTCGATATTTACTCGTCTTTACTTCCAGTTCAAATTTTCTAGCACTATGCATTTGTTCATCTTGTGTTAAACAACTTGAGTTAAAAAAAATGTACCCAAAAGTACTTTGAGAATAATAAACAAAGCATATCTTTCGCATTTAAATTAGATTGGATATAGGTTATAGTGATAAATAAAATTTATTGGTGACATAATGTATGAGTTACATAGACGAGATTTGCGATAATGAAGGATTGTTAAAGTTAATTATATCGGGATATTAGAAATATGTCCTCTTTGGCGAGTTGTGCCTTATATAACCTCAAACTATTAATAAGAGTACATAGGGTGGGAGGGTCGGAAATCAAACTCGGGCAACCAAATATGCATGTACATATATTAGAGAAAATGAAATTATGAGTTTGAAAGTATAAAATTTGGTAACGTATACCTGAAAAATGCCAAAGTTTTTCCCGGCTTCTATAATTTGTTGAATTATATGATCCCGTTCTTGTCCTTGAAGGTTGATGACCGGAATATCTTTAGACAAATGAGCATCGTGTTTCCCCGGCCTTCTTTCAGGTGGAAAGATGTAATTTTCAGGCACGGACTCAACGTCAAACCAGCTCAATGCAAGCTTCTCCATTATCGCTCATACAAATTCTATATTTTTCGGCCTAATGATTCTCTAATTCTATGTGCTTAAATAAGAATTTTAAGCAATGCCCATGTTGTGTGAGTCAACTGAAAACAAGAAATTTTAGAAAAATTGAAGGGGGCCAGCACAATTTAATTTTCAAAAGTACCTTTCCAAAGCGTAGTTCATCATCTGTCTTGTACATTGAGTCTTCCACAACTTGAAAATAAAATAATGGTGATGACTACATAAACATATATATATATATATATACATATATACACACACATACATATATATGATTGTAAGTAAACAGCTAAGCGAATAATTTGTTTTACAAACCCTATAAAACCTTGCACGTTAACACCGGCGTTGGAAAAATCAGGATTAATTTCATTTTTCATCCCTCAATTATTGGCTAGGTTCCATTTTTGTTCCCATACTTTCATATTGTGCACTTTAAGTTCTTAGACTTTCCGTATTGTGCATTTTTCGTCTCTTACTTTAACGCCACTAAAAACTTCCATTAAGTATGATAATGATACAAAATTTTGCATATAATTCTATTTTTTTATATCTTTTAGGTCATATTTTTAATATTTAAAATTTTTAAATTCAAACATCACATTATTACTATCTCTAAATCAAACTTTTAACTTATAAATATATAATAAATGAAATTCAATTATATTTAAAAGCCAATGAGAAATTATTTGAATTTTTAAATTTAAATATCGCATTATTGTTGTCATGTCTTATTTTTAAAAGTATAAATTTTAAATAATTTAAAGCACCTTAGAGTTAATGGAAATTATGTGGGGGTTAGATTTAAGGGAAAATATGCACAATATGTAAATTTTGGAGAATTAAAATGCATAATATATAAAGTTGAAGCACTAAAATTGGGTAATACTAAATCATAAGGACACAAATAGAACATACTATATAGTTTAGGGACTAAATATAAAATTAACCCGAAAAATTATATATAAACAAAGCCACATCGATGATTACTTTGTACCTTTTCTTGGTTAAATAGGACGGAGCCGAAAGATTCTGGCTAAATTACATTTTGTTCCCTTCCGCTTTGCAATAATTGCAATTTACCCCTACGATATCAGAAATTGCGGTCAACCTACTTTTGCTCTAAAGTGAAAATAATCTCTTATCTCAAATAAATAGCTTGAAAACCCCAAAATGCCCCTCCTTACTGTCCTTTCTTTTTTATACATACCCTTCCCAATGTACCTGAATTCGTCATTTCTTACCTAGACACAATCCGTAGCTTAAAATTTCCAATTTAAAAAATCAAAATCATTTTCTCTTTTATACTTCTTTTCGAACAAGCACAATACCATGGCCACTCTTCTCTTTGGTTACCATTTCCCATCCCATCCAAAGAATATAAAAAGAATTTACATTGTTTGGTAAGTAAATGAACTTATTCTTAGTTTTTTCATCTTTAATAATAAAAGTACAAATTTAAGAATCACTAACACTAGAATTATTAAGCTAATATTTACAAATATTAGAAAAGGCATATACATTTAAAAACATAATAACAAATGAGAACTGAAAGTTAGTAATAATTTAGATTAATTGATAGCAAAAAGTATCAGGAGAAAGAAAAAATATAAAGAGTCAATTGTGATGACGAGCGCTTTTAACTTTTCACAACAAAAGTAAACTTGTTAGGGTTGACTGTAATTAATAAAACCTCAGGGAAAAACTAGTAAAACCTTAGGGTGGTAAATTATAATTTACCCAAAATTTTATTGTGGCTATTATTTTTTTTTTTTAGAGATAGCACCATGATATGCAACTCAGGTTTGTATCATTGGATGAAGAATATAATTTCAACCCACTCTATCCAATAATACAGAGTCAAATTGCTGGATTCTACTACATATTTTTTATATTTTTAGGGTATGATTTATCCCATAAATTTTTACCCCTGCACCAGAAAATTTTTGATTAAGTCTCTCTCACTTTCTAATCCTGGGCCTGGTGAAATAGAGAAGTGGACTTTGAAGAAATTGCTTTAAATGCAAAAATGATACAGAACAAGTTGCAAGCATATTAATTATATAAATAATGAACTCAATCTTAAAAAAAAAGAGAAAAGAAAAGAAAAGAAGGTAAAATGGTATGAAAATGGCCAAGGGATATTTGTCTTATTTGAGTAAGGAATATACAGAGAGAAATATGTACATTGTAACCAGTCCACGATGAAATAAACCATTACACTCTATATATTAATAGTCCATAATTTACAATTGTGGCAATTATCAAGACCTATTATTTATAGCACACCTCTATTTACGAAATTAATTTCATGCAAAATTATTATTCTTTACTAATTTAATTGCTATTATTTATAGCACAACACTATTTACAAATCTGATTATAGAGGCCTATTATTTATAGCTCACCATTGGTTACAAATTTCACATTTTTTATCTGCTATAAATTTATCGTAATGATTACATCTCCAATTTTTTTAAAAAAATTAAAAATTCATACCATACCAAATCTGCACCAATCAAATTTTTTTGAGTTGATGACAGAGATGAAAATGAAAGCATATCTAATAACCATATTCAACAGCTGATAGCGGCTGAAAGCAAATTTTGTAGTTCAACAAAAGAAAACAAGATAATTAAATAAACAAATTAGAATAAAAAGAGGGTGTTAAGTTAATCCATGCCATTTAAAAATTTGGGACAAGTGCACTACAAATCTGAAAATTATTCTGAATTTCTGGAAATGCTATTGAAAATTAAGGACCATAGCCTATATCTTTTCCTATTCAATAAACAGTCCGGATTTCAAAATATTGCGTAACCACGCACGCTCCACTTGATCGCCATTGAAATGAATATCATTTTCCAATCTGCAAGACTTTATCTGATAGCCAATGATCGATAATAATAGATATATAAAAACTTCAACTAATGTCACGCTGACCAAAATAAATAAATCAATAAACTTTGTTTTTCTAATTTTGGTCAACCACCTAAATTTTCTTACACAAAATGGTCACTTACTTAAAAAGAAAATGAGGGAAAGGAAAAGGGATATAACTTTTGAAATTGCTTGAAAGCAATGCTAACGTCATCCGGCTTTGAAATTTTAATAACATTTCAATAAAAAAAATTGTTGACATCTGCACAGAAAATATTTGTTGAATAACAAAGTAATTAATTGATCAATTAATTACAATTTTTAGACGAAAGAAGATAATGTAACTCCAAAGGCCTGATCCGTCAGCCGTTCGTTGACCTAGCGCAACATCCGGTTTTAAAATGTCGGGTAGCAGTGTCATAATTTGAGTTTATTACTTTCTTTCCAATATTATAGAATTAAATTGATTAAAATTTTGAGACGAAAAAAGATAATTAGTTCAAAGGGGTGATCCGCCAACCATTCTTCGACCTATCTGACAAGACACATTGTTTAGTTTTCGCGTAGCCGAGTCGTACCTTGAATTATTAGATTGCGTTTTCACACTTCTAATCCAATAATTTCTTTTCTTCTCCAGCACTTCATCAAATTTCGTACAAATATAATCCCTCGTAATTATATCGTACAACTACCTAATTTTATGGCTTCACGAGTACTACCATGTTAATATTTTTCTGGAAATGGGAAAATCAAAAGCTTAGAAGAAGATGAATTTCAATCATACAAAACCCGCATCCCACGGTGATCCCGTGCCAATGGTGTATCAGACATAATGAATATTTACTCTTATATCGGTTTCTAGTAATTTAGTTTTGGTAGTTTTGTATTTGCATATTTTTCAAATTCTTTTGATGTATATGGATGAAATTAATGTTGGTTTACTTTTATATGTCACCTCTATCTTGTGCACATCAGCACAAACTGATAAGAAAAATATAAGCAATATTTATATTTTTGTGTAAGAGACTGAAATAAGAAAACTAGTGTTAAGAGCCTTCACGGTAGAGTTTCTATAAGAGGATTCCTCCCTTTTTAACTTTTTCTTTGTAAATGCAGAAAATATTTTTAAATACTATTTTAACTCTCTCCATAATTTCTCCACGAAAAATTAGTTTTTTCCCACCAAAATAGAATAAGTAAATTAATATATTATAAAAATATTTTTAAGCATTTATTATTTTTATATATTAATTTCTTGATAGTATAGAAATCAAATTAAAGCCCTATTTTTATCTCCCCCACACGCAATGCATGTACTTCTCGTATAAAATACAAAAATTATACATGCATGTATCAAAGTAAAATTGCCTAAAAAATAGACATAAATTATCTAAATTGAGGCCACAAATTAGAGTAAAATTTGGTAACAACCACAATTGAAAAGATTAACTACCTAGGTAACTACTAACATGAAATCTTTTTCTCTGTACATGCTAAAAAAATAAATAATGACATGCAATAATGAAAAGGAGAGATAGGGAGATAGAGGAAGAGATAGATTGGAGAGAAGAAACGAGGCTTTGCATATAATGAATTGAGCAAACGTTGATTACCTTAAAATTTAGCAAACGTGGGTTCAAATGTATTCATTTGAGGACACTTTTGCCCCTATACTTAACCATTTGTAGTCGTCTGTTTTTTGAATATTTAAAATTTTGTGTAAGGCTAATTTTGAAAATTTATAAATTTGATGGGGCTTCAATTTGGTAACTGCCAACTTTTGGCCTCCCATATATAATTGTGTAGATAAAGAAAATAGGTTTCTAGAAAGTTGGACTTAAAAATTTAATGAGAAAGATTGATGTGAAAGCTCTTAAAAATATTTTTAGCCACTTAATTTATTTTATTTTAAAAAATGAGTGTACATTCTTGAAAAATTCCCAAGAAATCGTTATGAGATTATTGTCTTAATTGGATCTAGTGAGAAAAATTGGAATTGTATCATCTTGAAGTTTATAAGTCTGAAAAAATAATTTTGATAGGTTTTAAAGGTTGGCAATTTAAAGTCATAATGTAACTAAAGTCATGTCATTGTAATTATTTTTTATTTTATCAAGTTATAATTGATTTGAATGATAGATCACTTGTCAATTGTGAATGATTGTAAACTAGATGGCTAGATTGATACTATTGACCCTTAATTTAAAGGTAGGGTAAACAAGTCCAAAATTCATATCTGTCATGTCGAAGCTTATATGTATGTCAAAAGATGATGTAGATCCAGTATTCGATGATTCCCTTTGAGAATAAAATAGATCCTACTAATTGATTGGTTGGGTTCAATTGATTTATTGAATGGATAGAGGCTACAGGCATGTAAAGCAATTAGAGCCGTCGATGATCTAATCCATCCCATGTCAGATAGATCACGTAGAGAAACCGTACAATTGGATCGAAAACATAAAATATACAGTAAAGTACGATTGATAAGCTTCCTAAGCCTAAATCTATGTAGATACCATATCATAAATGTTGAGCCATTAGTTATAGAGTTAGAATTGGTAGAACGGGTAGCAGCAAGCGTTTGAGTGGAAGGTTTTCGGGATAGTTGACCTTAGAGCTAGTTTCGGTAATTCCTATAGTCTCGTTATGTATCGATAGTCCGGAGGTTTGTTCATTTATCCAAAGATTGACAATTTTCCTTTATCTTCTATGTTTATATTGTTTACAGCTGTGTATAAGGCTAAAGTTAGTAAAGCTTTATTATTGTAGCGGGTGTAATTTAAGCAAACTTGAATTTGGAAACTCCTTATCGGTTTTAAGAACTCTTTAATATTCGAATTTTTTGAGAGAGGAAATGCGTATAAAAATAGTCTTCCTAATAATATGTAATAGTGTTGAGCGAGATCTGCAAAGAGAAAATATAGTTATAAGTGGAGAGAAAGAAATACAGAGAGAGAGAAGAGAGGTTGTGAGAAAAATGACATTATAGTTGACAGGAAAAAGCTTTTAAGGTTGTCTGTGGAACCAAATGATGGGTGGAGATGTTGCCACCATAGCACTTTTAGGCAATTAAGGGGTGATATTCACATACGTGACATTGTGGGCAACTGTATAATTTATTTGGATAACTATGACAGGCAAGAGTGTCATTTTCCAAGTCCACAGTATTGCCCTAATCAACTAGTCAACACAGCAGCTGATGATAAACAATCTCAGTCATTCATGCTACAAACACAGATTTAATCCAATGGTAACTATATCATTTCAACAAACACAAGTGGAAGATTGTGAGCTCATCATGGGGGCTCCTCATTGGTATATATCGGCCCTTATCATGTGTTATATTTCCCGCTCAAATATCTAGTTGGTTTAGTTGAATCAATAGTAAGCTTAATTCTAACAGGAGTAAGTGCGTAAGGAGGATATAAATGAGAAAATTGTATGGGAAAACATTATGGAGAAATACATATAAAGATCTGTGTGGATTTTGGAGATAAATTCCAATCTCGAATTTGGAATAATAATACAATTTTTGTATAATTGTTTAAAATAAAATATTAAAATTCATAACTAGGTGCTACAAGTGGTATCAAAGCATTGATCATGTTGCAAAAGAAGCTCAAGAATTAAGCATTAATGGTAGAAAATACCAAGTCTCGGTTGCAAATATCACAGAGTGGTTATGAATTTCAAATATTTAAAAAAGAAATGGAGAAGATCTTGATGGGGTTTTCAAAAGAGCTCTAAAAAGTGACAAAAAGGATGGAGTCAGTAGACAATTTGGTTGTACAAATGGGTTTTCTACATTAACAATTCCATCAATTAAAAAAAAACAATCAAATTTGGTAATGCAGAGGAGGTAAACCAAAACCCTAATAGAAATTTTCATAATAATGAACTTTTAAATGATGTTGAAAATCCAGTTTAGATAGTTGATAAAAACCCAAGAAGTAAAGTTTTAAAGAATCTAAAATTGTGTTTTCATTGATGGTAGTACTTGTAGGAAATAGTTATGTAAAATTGAAATTTAATTTAAATACTATGAAGTTTGTGATAGTAATAAACTCATGATAGTAGGTATGAATGTTGAAGGAAAAGCTTTAGTTTGGTATCAAGATTGGCTTAAATCTATTACTAACCCTAAATGGAATCAGTTCTTGAAAATGGTTAAGGTCAAATTTGATAAGAGTTTTTTGATAATCTTTTAGATCAATTAACAAAGCTCAAACATATTGGTTCTATAAAGAATACAAAAACACGGGTAGAAAAAATCAGTTATGCAGTTATAGGATTGAATGAAGAACATAAATTGAGTCATTTCTCTAATAGATTGAAAGTTGAAATCCAATATCATGTAAGAATATTATTTTCAATTGACGTAATGCAAGCATACTGTATAGCTAAAAACAACGAGAGTGTTTGTATAAATCTAACAAGGGATATATAAGTGCAATTCCAAGAACTCAACAGAGACTAAGGTACAACCCAAGTCTTATAATGAATTAGTGCAAAGAAATTTTGCTTTCTTTGATAAAATAAAAGAGGGTAAATCTTTAAAAAAAATTCCTACAGTAAGGGGGAGGGGGGTACAACTACCATGAATAGGGGAAATCAGATACAAAGTTGGAAGATAGGAAATAAATGGCTTTATATTTTAGGTGTGATGAAAAGTATTTTAAGGATCATGTTTGCTAAAATCTTAGAGTCTTTGTTTTGGATGGAAATGATGTTTATACATTTGATTGAAATATTATGCTAAAAGGAATTAGATGCTGATGGTTGGGTGAGTTGTCATGAAAATAATATGACTGAGTCTGTTGATCCTGAATTGACTATGTATGCAATGTATGTAATGAGTGTGCCAAACATAATTAGGGTACAAGAGAGGACTAATCTACAGGGTCTTATTATATTAATTGACTCTGGATGCACTCACAACTTTATTGATGGTTGGTTGTTAAAGATGTTGGGGTGAAGTTTACAGTTAATGAAAACAATACCAATTACAGTGGCTAGTGGAGAAAATATCCATAGTTCAAAGGTTTGTAAATCAATGAGGATAATCATACAAAAACATTATTTTGAAGTGGACTTTATTATTTTACCAAAAGCTAGGTGTTATGTTATTTTGGGCACACAATGGCTACAATAATCGGGAAACATATAGTGTAATTACGAGAACTTAACAATACGATTCTATCATAATAATCAAACACTTAAATTGGTTGGAATTTCTAGTGGTAAAAACTTCATTGAAGCAACAGAGACTAGTAAGATAAACATGATGAGATGCAGATGTATACTAATGTAATTAATCATAGTTTCAACTACTGAAAGTGATCAAAGAGGTCATAGATTGGTATAGCTCCAGTACAATGAAGTCTTTTCTAAACCTAATGGATCACCTCTTATTAAGAATCATGAACATAACATTGTGTTGAAACTAAGAACTGAAATTATCTTAGTAAGGTCATACAGATATGCTCAAGTGCAGAAAAAAGAAGTAGAAAAAGTTGTTCCGGAATTAATTGAAAAAGTTTTTATCAGATTAAACCAATCACCATTTTCTTCACCTGTGTTGTTAGTAAGAAAAGTTTATAGTACTTAGAGGTTATATATTGATTATAGATCATTAAATCAAGCAACAGTTAAGGCCAAATATCTAATTTGTGTGGTAGAAGAGTTGTTAGAAGCGTTAAGTGGGCATGGGTATTTTCAAACTTGGATTTGAGGTATGGTTGTCACTAGATCATAATGGTTGAGGAAGATGTTTTCAAAACAGCATTCAGAATCCATATTGGACATTATAAGTCCTTGGTAATTCCTTTTGGTCTCACAAATGAACATGCTACTTTCCAATCTTACATGAATGAAGTATTCAGGCCTTTTTTGAGAAAATTTGTTTTGGTATTCTTTGATTACATATCAATATGTAGTCCTACTGAAGAGTTGCATTTAGAACATTTGGCTCAAACATTAGCCCTTATAAAACAAAACCAGTTGCATGCTAGATTCAAAATGCAAATATTTTGGCCATCTGATTACAAGAAAATGAGTCAGAGCAGATTAAAAAAAGATGCAAGCTATAGTGAATTGGCCTCAACCCAAAACTGTAAAAGCATTAAGGGGTTTTCTTTGTTTAACTTGGTATTATAGAAGATTTGTAAAAAGGTGTGGGTCAATAGCTAGACCTTTGACAGATTCGTTAAAGAAGAATACTTTTAATTAGACAAATGAGCGACATAAGCCTTCAATTTATTAAAAAAAGCTGTAACAAATCCTCTTGTTTTAACTTTACCAAATTTTAATAAAGTATTTATTTTGAGTGTGATGCTTCAGGGATTGGAATTGGGATAGGTCTCATACAGGATAGGAAACCTATATCGTACTTGAGTAATACATTGAAAGGAAGAGCTTTACATTTATTAACTTATGAAAAAGAGTTGTTGGTTTTAGCTTTGGCTGTGAAATAGTGGAGGCCCTATCTATTTGGTCAAACTTTTGTTATTAAAACAGATCATCAGAGTTTGAAGTACCGATTGGAGCAGAAAATTGGTACTACTTCTAAAAAAAAATGGGTTTCTAAGCTAATGGGGTATGATCTTTTAATCTAGTTTAAAAAAGGGATTGAAAATAAAGTGGCAGATGCTTTATCCAGATTCTATAAAGGTGGTGAATCTACTATGAAAATGATGACTGTTACATTATGTGGACCAATGCCAAATATTATTGAGGACATCAAAGATGCATTCAGTGAAGATACACAAACAGCTAAAATCATGGTGAAACTACAAACAAGTATGGATGTTTCTTATTTTTGTCTAAAATATGGTGTCTTGCTTTATAAAAATAGGTTGTATATCTCAAATGTTACTAGTTTAAAAGCAAAAATTTTGGAATCGATACACAATCACCCTGAATCAGGGCATGGAGGTTTTATGAAAATAATGCATAAGTGTGCAAGCAACTACTTTTGGAAAGGCATGAAAGCTGAGGTAAAACCTTATGTAGGTAGTTGTTTGGTGTGCCAAAAATGTATATCTATTAATTCTTTGCCCTATGGGTCATTACAACCCTTGTCTATACCTACATCAAATTGGTTTGAAATTTTAATGGATTTTATAGAGGGGTTACCAATGTCACAGGGTATGCAAGTAATTTGGATAATAGTAGACAGAAGATCAAAGTATAGTCATTTTTTGAGATTGTCTCATCTTTATAATGCTGAACAATTAGCTACCCTATTCATTCAAACTATATTCAAGTTTCATGGCTTTCCTAGAATAATTGTTTCAGATAGTAATGTTATCTTTACAAGTAATTCGTGAAAGGATATATTCAATTAGGTAGGGTCTAAGCTACATATGAGTACCAGTTATCATCCTCAAACAGAAGGGTAAATAGAACCTGTTAATGTGTAGAAACATATTTTAAGGTGTTTATGTTGTGATAAGCCTAAGATATGGTTTAAATGGTTGTTTTTGGTTGAATGGTATTATAATACTTCTTATCATCATTCAATTTAAATGTCTCATTATGAAGCTCTTTATGGCCAAGTTCCACCTCGGGCACTTGATTAAGTTACTGGGGTTGCTAATACTATGTGGGTGGATGATTTCTTACAATAGCAGATGCGCACATCAAAGTTATTACAAAACAGATTGCAGCATGCTCAACAGAGAATGAAAATTCAAGCAGACAAGAGGCAAGAAAAGCAGTTTAAAGTGGGTGATTGGGTGTTCCTCAAGCTACAATTGTTGGAAATTTATATTTTCA
>MKEJ01100203.1:0-12161 GCA_001753735.1 Embelia ribes | reverse complement strand
GAAACTCATGAATTCCAACAAATGTTTAGTTGAACTTATACAAAATAACGAGTTACCCTATAATTCTTTAATAATCAGGATTTTGAACGTTTTTTTCGGACTGATTTACAGCCTCGTTTAAGGATAATTAGTATAAGCTCATATAGGAATGATATATTGCACCATATACAATTTATTTAGAAGGTTTGCTTAATGATTTTACTACTGGTTCTCGTTATAAAGCATATTTAATTATTTATATATATTCTTGTGTTTCTTCCTAACTCATTTTCTTCAATTCTTTTGAGTTGCATTATATATATATATACGGAAGATACGTATACTGGCTACTACAACCTTTTCATGTACGATGTTGTTCTCAAAAGAGTGTATTAATGATACAATTATAGTAAAACTGTTATTCGCTACGTATATGGTTTTTAAATAGGTGCACGGATTAGTTATGGGCGTGCAACATGCCAAGATAAATAATGGACAACTTATATCAAAATGTGACACTCGCCTTATAAATAAACAACAATCGTTACTACAATTTTCAGTAACTTCATAACATATGTATCTTTGTCTGATGATCGATCAAATGGTCCGTTAGAACACGATTTTCTTAAAGTTTTCAAAATCTGATAATTTCTTATTTTGTCGAGTTTGTATTTTTGCTTTTAATCTTGCACACATCAATTAGGGTAATAATATTCAGTTTATACAAGCAACATGATAGATACAAAATTATGCATAAATCGGCTGTTGAAAAAAATAAAGACAATTTCTATTAGCATTGAATCCGTTTTCTTTTTATGTCTGAAGTTGCTATAATTTCTTATTCTAGATATGGATTTAAGAAATTCGATTTAGTTTTTAAACTTAATTTATGGAAGCAAGATTCGCAGGTTGTGAATCCGTACTTGCATCATTGAGGGCAAAGCCTACAATTAACACATATACGGAAAAGTAACACTGAAAATCAATTTTATTACAAAACGAGAACGAAATTGAAGAACAATCGTAGAAGACGATTTTGACATCCTCTAGTGGTGGAAGTCTCAAGAAGTCGCTTTTCCAGTTATATAAGAAAAGACGAGCAATAAGCCTGCACTGCAACAATTCTGTAGGGGACGCCATGATTTGTAACGGAGACCTATTTAAGAGCGTAAACAAGAAGTTAATGCGTCGAAATTTTAATCAATGAGTGATTTTGAGTATGGTTATAAGACGCAATCGGACGACGATGATCCGCCTAATGGCGACAATTTAAAAAGTAGGAATGTGATTTTTTAGTGTAATTATGCAAATAATAGATAGACCATAGGTGTTAGCTTAGTTGGGATGGACTTGTTCAATGGTAATTAAAGTTCTTTATTTTTTTCTGAAAAAATATATCTTTTAAAATTATTTTAATTGTTATTTGTGATGCAAATAGCCAAATGACTTCACTTCTTCACGTTAGTCCAAATATATTGCAATTTTTTTATGTTATTATTTAACTCTTTATATCCTTAAAAATTGGAAAATAATGTCAACAATAAACTGTCATGTAAAAGTGAGTCTTGTGAAAAAATTTACACATTTTGCTGACAATAGATTATCCATAACATGTTATTGCTAAAATCTTTATTCAAACTTCTTCAAACTTTTATTGAAATAACTAATAAAAAAGAAAAGTTGCAAATAATCTCATATTTCTTAATGACAATTCAAATTCTTACGACTTTCATTTTTTTTTATTTTTTGTTGAATTTGGACTTCCTTAAAAATATTTTTACTGCTTAACAACTAAAAAAATGGGCCCAACCGAAGGCCCGCTAACAGGTTTCTGGTTAGCCCCTTCTCCAGGACGGCCCAGCCCGCCAAGATTTGATTTTTTGCCTGTTTAAACATATTGTTTTAGGATAAATTACACTTTGCCCCCATGAGGTTTCTGATAATTTCCGACTATCCCCATTGGGTTATGAAACTACACAATGAGATTTATCTGTTCATTTCACTTGGCCCTTGAAATTGAATTTCAACTTAAATGCCATAAATGATCCAAAAAATTACCAAATTTCCCCTTTAATTTTTAATTTTTTTAAATATAGATTGTACATTAGATATATATATAAACTATTTCCCAGAAATTTGATGATTTTTTAAAATTTACCACCTGTTAGCCGAAAAAAATAAGGTAAGAAAGAGAGGGGTAGTAAGTCAAACTTATATTGTAATGGGGGAGAGTGTGATTTTGGAAACATTAGGGGTTTTCGGAAATATTTAGAAACCTCAAGGCGGAAAAATGTAATTTATCCTTTGATTTGTTGTATGTTGGCATAAAGCCAAGCCCTCCAGGGTGGATCATGTCAGTGACACATTGGCTAATTTGCAAAAAATATGACCAATGGGACCCAACTTGCAAAAATATGCACTTTCTCTGAATATAACTAAATGCCGAAAATTTTTAATTTTGTAAGAATTTATTGAAAAAAAGCGACTGAAAAAGAAAATATTGTACTTAAATCCATGATTTTTTTTAAAGAGATTTTTTTTTCCGTTACATTTTTCCACGAGAAATTATTGTACCAAACAGAGCCTTAAAGTTGAGTTTAGTGCAATAAACAATGGTTTTTGAAAATAAAATCTTTTGTAGATCTCGAAAAAATACATCAAATGCATACATTACGCACCTCAAACAGACAATTGGATAAAACGTTATCGTACTTCAAAGTTTTGAGGACAGAAAGCGATGATACATGATTGATTTTCAACAACTATCACTTGTACATCCTTTTCGATTGGCTAAGATGGTGCAACGGTGTTGGCAAATTTTTGTTTCTTATAGTGTCTAGTTTGAGTTGGAGAATAATATAAAAACAATGAAAGTTGCGTTTATTAACCGTTCTAGCTTTTAGTAGACTAGCGAACGACGTACACGCTATACGTGCACCTCTTCATACAAATTAACAAAATTAAAGGTAAACTGAAATGATGACATATAAATATGAAACATACAAATGTGTTGAAATCATCAACGACATACACAATTTAAATGTAAAAAATGGTCAAAATAATCACCAACAACATACACAATTTTCCTTTGGGTGATAATTTATCGTATGACAGTTTTAGGAGTTCATGCATTAGGGATATAACTATTTATTTTAAACTGCAATTGACATAAAGGGCGGCATTGATAACTTATTACATAACTACCCTTAGAATTTATTGTTATAGAGGTGGTTAAGTAGGGGCAAATTGGGGCTTCACAACTAATCGTCCCAAAAGTATTCACTTTTAATATAGAATAGAAGTCATGTATAACTTAGCAAATCCAAGCCTAACATGCCTTATATTCAAGTGTCTATGGATGAGAGTATTATATATTTTATTTAGATTAGAAATAAGAAGTTAAGAAATGGGATTCTATAAATGAAAACATGACCTAAACAGTATCAGATAAATCGAAGATGTATTAGTAATCCAATTTGAAAGATAGCCTACCTCCAAATATTATTATGTGGTCATCAGATAATTAAACGTGTCGTGAGAATATTGTTTGAATCGGACTTTATATATGTTTAGGATCTCAAATGGGATAATTAAACGAGTCGTGGAAATGTTGTTTGAACCGGGATTTATATATGTTTAGGATCTGAAATTTAGATAACTTTCGATGGTGCAAATTCTTAAAGTGAAGAGCTTGTAATTGAATAAAAAAAAAGCGTGATATGTACCGCAACTGTTTATATATACGTATATGACCAATAGTAAATACTGTCGCTATTGGGATCTCAATCATTGATTTGTCCACCTTGTATACATTATGCATCGTTTGATTACAAGTTTTAAGCAAATAAACAAGTTTATTTTTTACCCAAAAAAAATAGATGTATCAAGCTTAACGATTTCAATTTATTTCGGCTAAAATATGAAATAAGCTCAAATTACAAATTGATTAACTAAATGCTATTCAGCTTATAAACAAATGAGCTAAAAAGTTAAAATATATAAGTTATAACCAAACAAGCCAACGTGTTCACAGGATGTAAAGTTACCGATTTGTTCGCACATGGTTGGGGTTTTGTTGAATTAATGCATTGTTTTGCTTTTCTAATCCCTGCGACTGTCCCTAATAAATTTTCTTGCAAGGATAACCGTACACGAACAGAAAAATATGTTGAAATTTTTAAAAAAATATTATAATTATTGGACTTATTTTTTTTTTCCAACTTTAAGCCATAAAATGAAACTAGTGGAGTCTACTAACTGGAATTTGATGATTTTGGATTCTTTGAAAAGTCCTTTTTAAGTTATTTCCAACGAGCCATTAATAAACTCAAACGGTTGACGGAAAATTTGACAAATAAGTTTTCTAATTTTTTTTCGTTGTAATTTATTTATATTATTATTAATTGCCAGTTTAATAAAAAATTACTGCACTGCGAAAATAACAAAATATGTATAAAAATTGTTTAAATATTCATATAATTATATAATAAAATAGAAACTAATGCACATATCTAAATACCTAAGCCATCCCTCCTTTTAATATTAAGTGTTATTTAAGATTAAGCTGATAAATAGTTTCATTTGCATAAAAAAATGATTAATACGGGGTAAACGTTGAAAAAGTTAATTGTTTTCTGACACTTAATATGACACGTATATATATATATATTTTTAAGTAACACTCAATATAAAACGAAGATCGTAAGATAATTATGGGCACAAAATTACTTCCCTAGTTTATCAAGGAATCAACCCAAGACAGAAATATTATGTCTTTTACTTCATTTAGAGTCATCTAGAAGCTGTGTTAGCTTCTTTTTTTTTTTTTTTTTTTTTAAATGTTTTTAGGAGTACTTTTTTGTTTGGTGGTGCATTTTTAGTAGATTAATGGTTTTGTTGTCTCAGGGAAGGTAGTACATTCCCAATTTGGATGGATGTGTCTCAATCGGATTGTGACATATTGTCTAGCCGTTAATTTTTAAATTAATGGTTGAAATTAAATATATAATTTTTTTAAAAAATATTTAGCAAAAAATATTTATTTAATTACAACCATTGATTTGATAAATAACGGTCTTAATGCGCTGGACTAAAATTATTCAACACCTCCCTAGGCTGTCTCGGTCCGTCTCAATCTTAATTAACTTTCTCGGAAAGTGATGTAATTCATTTGCATTACAGAAATCGTAGTCATGTCCAAAAAATTCATCGGATTCTTTTATCCATTCATAAAATAAAAAAAAATTTGTATGTGATTGATTTTTAATTGTATTATATTAATAACTAAAATAAAGATATTTTTTGCAACATCAATAAAAAAGAATCAAATAGAATTTTTAATTGGCTGTAACATTAATCTATTAAAAATATTTGATTTAGACATAAATAACTATATACCTATGCAATTACATATATTCTTACCGTAATTTACTAATTTTCATCAATAATATTATTAATTATTGAATTATTGATAAAATCGTTTTTTCTCGTTTCGCCTTACGATCTTCATGTTTTTCGTTACAGTACCTTACCAAGTCCCATTTTTAAAGCCAATAACCATAGTCTCAACATTTATTTTTTTGTCCTTAGTTAACCAGGCTATTTTTCTCAACAATTTTGAGTCCCGTGATTAAATAAGTTGCATTCACGAGCTTAGAGAGAGAGAATCGCTAAAGAAAGCAATGCATTATTTTAGTATATAATTATTACATAAAATTAGCCCAGGGATCGGCCTAGTGGTCGAATGACCAGTACTTATAACTTCAGGCATGAGGTGGAGAATTCGATTCACATGTGTTGCACTTAGGGACACTCCCTTAGTTTGCTAAGCTGAACCCTGGTCCATATTGGGAATTATCGTCGATGCGAGACAATAGACCCTGTAGACTTGTCGGACGGTGCAAGTTGCTGGAAATCATATATTTTAAACAAAAATAAAATTAAAATTAAAAATAAAAATAAATTGGCCGCCTTTTGCAAAGGGCAACAAGTGCAGTTCCAATCTTAATACTTGGGGGAAAAAAATTAAAAGGCCAAATTAAAAATTTTACTATTTAATTTTTGTGAGTGCCTTTGCCATTATAGTCTAGATCTTTATATTTTTATTTAATGTTCCGGATTGAACCAAAGACCTGAAATATTAATTATACGTGATTATAATTATATGGGTAAATTTTAATTTACCCCCATCATCTACCATCTAATTTCAAAACACCCTTCTCATCTGCCATATGTTTCGCTTTACACCATCTCTTTTACTGTAATGCCAAAATTATTATTTTTCCTAGTGAATTACTAATAATGTCATTTGATTAAATAAATTGCATCTAATTCCGATGAGATTACATTCTCTTTCTATGTATATTCTCCATTATTTATTTTTTTATTCTAATTAACAAATAAATTAGCTTAAATATACGTATCAAAAACTTGCAATATTTAAATCAACTGCGATTTGTTTAAAGAATTATAACACCAAATATAAGAACAAAATTGATAAGAAATTTAGAAAAATTTTGTTTACATAGATAGGGATGAAATTTGGTAAAACACTGTATAAAAGTTAATAAGGTTTTTTGTTATTTTATTAAAATTTATATTATATTTTACCCAATTCCATCCTAATTTTTGTAAACAATATTTTCTAAATTTCTTAATAATTTTGTTCATAAACTTATATTATATTTTTTTAATTCAACTCACAACTAAATTGAATTGTGCAAATTTTAGAAATGTATATGAAATTTTATTTATCTTGTAATTAAAAATGAAGGAGGAAGAATATATAGAGAGAGGGGGGGAGGGGGGCAAGGAAGAGAGAAACCAGGAATGAGCTAGAGTTTATTTAATAAAAAATGTATTATTGACAATTCATTAGGGAATTGACAATTTTGATATTATAGTAAAAAAAATAAATGTAATATATGATAGATGAGGGAGTAATTTGAAATTTGGAGATAGGTGGGGGGAGTAAATTGAAATTTACTCTAATTATATTTTAGAATAACGTGCCGGCTTATTAGGCTGTTGGTGCTTTTATGTGACGCACCATTAATGTATCATGACTTTTTTTAATTAAAGTCAATTCTAAAAGTCAAGTTCAAAATGTCTATTCCAAAACATTATTGGTATCGTTTATAAAAGTATCTGTATTGAGATTTTATATATATTTTTATGTGTGAGTTTTTTTATATATTACCATCTAGTTGTTCAGGCATAAGGTAGAGAGCAATATTTTGTTATAATATTGATTTACCTTTTTTATGTATCAATATTTTCTCTCTTGTATATTATCAAATGTATAATTATATATAAAAAATTATTGTATATAAATATGTATGAAATTCCGTCTCAAAATATATTTCAATAGATTAAATGTGCAAATTCAAAAGAGTAAATAAATTCTAAAAGCCATCAACGGGTAAGATTCGCAAGTAGCTCAATCTTTTTTCTTATTATATATATATATTTTTTAATTATAGCTTTATTCCACCTCTCCATTTTCTTAGGGAACGGTTGGGATTGTTTTTTGGTGATTAGAGCACTATAGAATGGGTAATTTGTGCAGAGATGAATTATGTTGTACATTGTGTTCCATTGATTTTAAGAGGAATTTCTTCGAGCTTATTTAATTTAATTGTAGCTTATAAGTTCTATATTATCAATTTTTTACTTACAAGTTAGATAACGTTTAACTATTTAACTTTTAAGCTGAATTTATTTATTATTTTGGCCATCTAATTCTTTTTTGGTGGAAAATAAACTAATTTATTTGCTAAAAAATTGTAACCAAACAAACCTTCATTGATAATTACAAAAGTAGAGTTGTCACATGATTTTTGGAAAATAAATTCATATTCTTTTTATGTATATGTGGAGAATACCATTCCCTTTTTAATAGCACAGATTGTGCTTTAGCACAATAAAAGTTTGCTCTCCTTTTGCTTTACTACCTTCTAAACTAAAGCAATTGAAATCTATCTTCCTCAATTTTATTGCCATGTTTAAGTGTTAATTTGGTTGCAGCTTATAAATTAATAAGTTGACTTATTTGAGATAAGCAAATAAATTTAGTGCTTTTAAGCTGTATTGTCATATTTGGTTGATTGTCAAATAAGCTAGATAAAATTATTTAAATAATAATAAAAAAATTATTTGGGAAATATTTTTCAATTTCATTAATTAAAATAAAGAAAAATCAACCTGGTAACACTAAGGTCCGAAAATCTTACGACTATGATAAAAATAAGCTATAAAGCCTAATATTTTGTAACTTAAAACTTGAAGCTTATTTGCCCAAATAAACTAATAACCTACCTTTTAAGCTAGTTAAACAAACATCACCCAACTTATAAGCATAATAAGCAAATAAGATCAACATAAAATCCCCAACCAAACAAGCCCAAAGTTGCAAGTTGACTTTGATGAGAACGGATAACATAAATGACCTGAGGTTAAAAATTCAATATATTTTTTTTATTTTGCTTCATTTTATCGAATTTTAATGGTTGGATGATGGTGAGAATGATGTCTAGTTCGCACATATTTTGGCTTCTTTTTATCCTCAACACATTAAAATCTCTTCTTCTTTTTTTTTTCTTTTTTTGTTTTGTTTTGTTTTGTTTTTTGGTTGATAGCCAAAAATTTCACATAATCGCGACTGGCCTATGACCAGTTGTAACTGATTTTGCTTTAAAAAGAGGAAAATCTAACTTATACAAGAAAATGTAGGTTCGTGTTAGAGGAATGTTAGGTTGTAAATGAGGAAAATAAAATTTCAAAAAAATGTTAAAAGGAATGTTTGGTAATAAACTAATGGGAAATTACCAAAAATACAACTAAGGTTTAACCTTTTATCAATTTAGCCCAAAGTTTTCATTTTTCTCGATTCTATCCTTGAGGTTTCAATAAGCCATCAACAAGATCATTTCGCCACTTTTTGAACCATTTTACCCTTAGGATACCAGGGGCGGCTCCAAGACTTGGCTAGGGGTGTCACCCGAATTCCCTAACTGATTTTTTTTATTATATATAAATATTAGATTTTAGGAAAAAAATTAGTAATTAAACCTACTAACATACAACTTTGAACACATAATTATAAGTCCAACTCTTTTGAACCCATAATTTCTGTAAAATATATGATATTTAATTTTTTTATTAACACCATTGAAAAAAATTCCTAGAGTCGCCACTGGATATACTTTATCAAGACAAATTATTTTATAAAATTGATGCTCCAATAGATGTTAACTATTTAACAGATATCATTATTAAAAATTATTTTTACATATTTGAGTAATTTTATATTTTAAAAATATTAATTTTGAAATTTTACTTTTCTGCATTTTAGTAATTTAATAATACAAAGGTATCAATTATATAATTCTTTCTTTGTATGTTGGAGTATTTTAATATTTTGTAGTCATTTGTATGTACGTAAAATATTACTATTATTTTATTAATATATGCATTGGTAATATTAGGAAATACATTTATTAATCACTTAGTAAATATTTATTAGGAGAGTGAAATGTTTGATGAAAAAATAAATAACCAGTTTACTTTGTTGTTTTTTCTTTGTTAATCCATCTATTTTTTGAAGAACGTAAAATTAAAAAAAAAAACTAAACCTTTTAATATGAAAAAAATGAATAAAGAAAAACTTAAATCTAAAATGATTATCTAATAAATTATGGCTAGGTGTTGAAAATACTAAAATATTTCATCTGAAAAAACATAATTTAATTTGCTAAATAATATTTTATTTAAAGGAAAGTTATTTAAAGTGTTAGATTATTTCAAACGTCAAAATATAGAATATGATTTATGAGTTAATCAAACTAATTTGTAACATTAATTCTATGGAGTGCATTTTATCTTAAAAGTACTCTTGAAAGACGAGGGAAAATGGTCCCAAAAGTGGCAAAAGGTCTTTTGATGACTTATTGAAACCCGGGGGACCAAAACGACAAAACTTGAAACTCTTGTACTAATTGATAAACGGTCAAACCATGGGGGTTGCTTTTGATAATTGCTCTAAACTAATAGTAGTACATTTTGTTTTGTGTTTCACTTGTCATTTTTATAGAATTTCTCAAATTGCTACTTAATGATTAGGCCAATTTGGGAATGCCAGTGATTTTTAAAATTTATAATTTAAAACTATTTTTGAAAGTCATGAAAATGGATATAATTCTAATATTTTGTAAATAAATTGTAAAAATTATTTTGATAACTAATGTAGTATTTGGTAAAATAATATTTTTTATTGTAAAAAGACAAAAGTAAGTATGTATTGAGAATGTAATAAATATAATTAAGGTTATTATGGTAATTAATAAAAGAAAAAACAAAACCAGCTTTTCAAAGCACCCCGAGATTACTTCCAAAAACTTCTTTAAAAAAGCAAAAGCAGAATATTGAAAATAGATATCTTAAAAATTATCAATAGTTGATAAAACAATTTCTAAGAAAAAGAATTAGAAGCAGGCAACAAAAATAACTTCCAAACTGCCCTGAATTAAAGTACCCAGGCCAGTAGAACCACAAATTATCCAAATGGAAAAAGGAAAAAAATAACAAAATAAAGATGTAACCTTCTTTAAGTATATCTCAGGATGGACACTCAAAGTGTGGCATGCTTATGGAGGGAGAAAAGAATGAATAAATTTCGGACCAACAAAAATAAGGCTAAATTCAGGATTTAAAAAATGGAGGCAAAACTACATTGCAAAACTAGACATGAAATCAGACAGAAGCCATAAATATGCAACTGCATTAGTGCAAGGAAAACTACAGTCTCGGTTCTGGATGTTTCACTTTATAACAATTTAGTCCCTCATTTTCTTATAACTTCACCATTCTACCAGCTCACCGCTGAATAAATTTTGAACTGATGACAACGAAAATTTCCATAACAGGGACCGATGCCGTAGGAATTCCTAAAATTTCTGGGCTATATCGTCAAGATTGGAGCATTGGGGACTAAATAGGAAATTACATAATGTAAGGGTACCGTTAGTGCAATGTACAAGCTATGGATGAGGAGGACGAAAATGTCCAAAATAGGACTACATTGTTGCAATTGGAACACTGAGGACTAAATTAGAAACTGCGGTGTACGAGAACAGAGCATTCTGAACAGCAGAGGTGAAGTGGGGGAAACGTTATATGTGAGAGAGATAATGAATTAGCATACCATACCTGTGGACTTCCTGAACAACAGCCTGGGGGTTGGGGTGCTGACCTGGCAGAGTCAGGGTAAGGTTCAGCATTGCTGTGCCATTTAGGGGAGAAGAAGAAGAAGAAGAAGAAGCTGAGCTCAGAACAGAGAGAATAACCAAAATGTAGCCCCTTGGGAGCATCTTTAGAGTGAGAATGACCAATGTGAATACTATCCTCTCTCTCTCTCTCTCTCCCTCCCTCCCTCTCTCTCTCTAACATTGAGTTTCTGGATTTAGGATGACAAAACATTTAGCATCTTGAGAAAGACTTTGGGTTCATTCCTGGACAATGGATCAGATGAGGACTTCCCACTCGAAGAATGAAGATTGCTTTGGAAGACCTGTACCCTCTCTGACACATTTCTGTTTATGTATAGCGACTTTGATATTCAGCTTATAATTTGCTTGTCGAAGAGAAAATATTGAGCCTTGGGTTAGGTATATGCCTGTTAGTTGCCAGTGTTCTTAACGAATATTGGGAAAGAATTGATAGTACGAGTTTCAGAATCAAAATATAGTGCCAGTGTCTTTGCTGGTTCGATACAATTTTTTTTTTTTTATATTATTATTTTATTTTTATTTTTTTGTCTATCTCAACTGTTGCGTTTTTACTTGAAAAAAAAGTTGCAAAAATGCAAGGCTTAAAAACAAGCTCTCAGATTCATCTCCCTTCTCTTTGACAGAACCCAGGTTCAGAACCATCTCTTTGTTTTTTTTTTTTTTTTCTTTTACTGAAATTTTTTGACCCTAGTTTAGACTTAGGTCACCAGTTTGTGGAGCTGGTAGAGTGAGATCGTGAATGGTAGCTCGAGAATTACAATTCTTAATAAAATTCCCAAAGTGAAACGTAATGTCACCCATTCAAGTACATGAATTTACCTTCCTGTTCACCTCTAGTCACGGAGAGTGCCAATTCAAGCAAGTAATTCCACGCTAAGAGCACTTGTACCAGCTTAT
>MKEJ01100195.1:0-13235 GCA_001753735.1 Embelia ribes | reverse complement strand
ACTAATCCACAGGGTCCAGTGCCTATTTACAACCTTTTTCATACTTTGTCCCTGTTATTTTAAATCCCGGAAATACCCTTAGCCGGAACGGTGTCGTGTCTAAAACAAACAGATCCAAAACTAGCGTCTTCGCAGGTCAACTCACGCGTAGCCACCCAAACAAGCCCTTAAACCAGATCTCTCTCTCTCTCTCTGAGGTCGGGATCCCGTAATAGCGTAAGGCTCTGATTATTCGTTATCTCATTTCATCATCGCTGATTTGATTCTTCGTCGACTAATTATTATTGTCTTAATTTTTATTTTTTTCTGTGTTTGTCATCGATTTGATCGTTGATTTGATTGTTTGAGGCGTAATTATTGTGCGAATTTGTATCTCTCTCTGTATTCACCTCTCTCTCTCTCTCTCTCTCTTTGCGGGGTTGACATCTCGTAGTTGAGTCGCGTAAGTCTCTGATTATTTGTTCTCCCATTTCATCATTGCTGGATTTTATTGTTTGTATTTTACTAATTTTTATCTATCTCTCTATTGATCCCTGATCCCATCGCATATCTGATTTTTTGAGGCCTAATCGATCAGAGTGCTTATGTGATATGTTGAGGTGTAATTAGGTTACGAGCTATCTCTGTGTGTATTGTCTATCCGATCACTGATTTGATTGTTTGAGGCTTAGTCATTTTACGAATCTGTATCTATCGACGTGTTTATAATTGATCCGGTTAGTTTTCACTGGTTCGAACTTAGATTTGCAATTACTTTGCACTTAATTGGCTTTCAAGGTGGTTTGTTACGCTTGTATCTTGTTCGGTTTTTAGTTCTATTATTGAATGAGTTTTGTCTCCTTTTTGTGCTTTGAATTGGGAAATTTGATAAAACGACTCTAATATTAGGCGGATTTGCAAGAATTGCAAATAACCCGTTCTTACAAAAATGATATTTTGGGTGTGAAATGTCTAAAATACCCTTCACTTTTTTTTCCCATTTTCCCTCACTTTTTCCCCATATCTGTTTGCACTTTCTCATCTTTTTGTCTCTCAATTGTTCTTCTTTTTACCCAAATCAATTAGAGAAGACAATGTATAATTGAAAAATATATATATTCTCTCTCTTTCTTTTTATGTATACATCTCAACATTTTTTTCAAGCTTTTACCAATGGTATTTATTAATTTATTGATGTTAAATTTGAAAAAAAAATTATTATTTGAACTCTTTTTAGCAAGAATACGATAGATCTAGCAAGTTAGAACAATTATTCGTCAATTATTGTTCAATATTAAAATTGAATATCAGTGAAAAAATAATGAAGAAATCGTGAGGAACAATTCTTCACGTTTTTTAAGTTCTTCACGTTCTTCAAGTTATCCACGTTGTTCAAGTTTTTAACGTTCTTCAAGTTATTCGCTTTCCCGCATTTTTCATACTAGCAAGAAAGCTTATAAGCTTATACGAAGGCTCGTTTGGTTACATTTTAACAGGTAAAACATGCTATTAAAAATGTGAGGGGTGAGATTAGATAATTGACTTAATTGTAATATTATAAGTAGAGTATGTGTACTAGGCATAAATTGAAATTTGATTTTTCATTTGAGCTTGGAGTAGTGCAAAAAGTAGAGAAAACAAAAATCATTTTTTGCTGTTTTCTTACTTGTGTTTTGCTTTTAGGCACAAAAGGAAATCTTAGGGTTAACAAATTAACATTTGTTTTTAAAAAGAAATTTATTAAGTAGACTTTTTATGTCTTCAAAAAAATTTAAAATATAATTGAACTTATAAGTTGGGTACGCTCTAAATGTGGCATACTAGTCCAATGTAGAAGAGTTTAACCATTATTAATATAATTTAATGCTTTTAAATCACCTTTTATGGTTATTATTACAATTGAGGTTTATTAATATGGCTATTAACATAGTCATAAACACAAATCTCAGTAATATGCTCAGGATTTATTAATATAGTCTAAAGAATGATTTCTGCAAATGAAACCATTAGAGCATTCGCATCTTGATTTCTCTTTTTTATTTTTCATTTGATAAATCAAATGTGAAAAATATCTTTTAGCAGTTTTTTATTTTTCCGATTTTCTAAAAATTTTTCCAAAAACATTACAATGGATTTTTCAATGGAGAAATTTACTATTCAAAATTTATTTATTTAATTTTTTTTAGCAAATCTTCAAGACATTGATTAAGAATAAGGAAAATGTTTTTAAATTTTATTATAATATATAAATTATTTTATTAATTTTTAGCAAATTTTTTAGAATGACTACTGCTAAATTTATTAAATATAGATTTTTATTAGGAGAAATGAATTTTTCAGAAGCAAAAAAGTTTGTCAGTAATAATTTTAAATAAAAGAGTGGGTTATCCAACTTCTAATTTCTTAAATATAAATAGAAAAATTCTAAAAGTTTAAACATAAACTTTTGCATCACTTATCATCTAAATCCAAAAAAAGAAAAAAAACAATAAACCTCAATTAGAACTAACAGTTTTAATTAATTTGTTTTACGCAAAGTCGTAAATTTGAAAATTGGACTGTGGTATTTTTGGGTCTATGATAGAAACAACAATTTTCAAGTTTGTTAAACACAAAATCCAATCTCTCTCTCTCTCTCTCTCTCTCTCTCTCTCTCTGTGTGTCACACTGATTAGAATATTGTCTGAAGCTCTTCAAGCCTTCATTTTCCTCTTTCTCTCTCTACTGTATCTCGAGAAGAGGGAGACAGAGAGAGAGAGGCGTAAACATCATCATTTCAAAAACAAAGTAGTAAAGCATATAATCAGAGGTTGAGTGGACAGAGAGAGATACAGAACCGGAATGCCGGTTCAGATATGAGCCGTCATCGACCGATCCGGTTCTAGAACTGAAGATCTCGGCATTTGCTAGGGTTTCGTCGATCGTCTCGCTC
The DNA here is from genome assembly GCA_001753735.1 of Embelia ribes. Classification (NCBI taxonomy): domain Eukaryota; kingdom Viridiplantae; phylum Streptophyta; class Magnoliopsida; order Ericales; family Primulaceae; genus Embelia; species Embelia ribes. Next base: position 10,324 of record MKEJ01100195.1, on the reverse strand, counting down.
TTATCGATTTTTGTACACGTTAGTTTTTAGGGTTTTTAAGTTGCTTAGACTCTTTTTTAAGTTAATTAATTAATTACACTCTCATTGATGCTAATTTGCCTTTTTATGCATTGGATTAGTAATTTAGTAGAAAAAGTCTGTATTTGCTTACATACTTTATTTATATCTAGATTGACTAATCAAATTGTGGATGTATGGAGTTAGATCTGAAGCATTTGGATTTGAACTTAGGGCGCTCGCACTAGCACTCATATCCTAAATTTTAGAGATTAAATTTTAGAGAACATCCCGACCAGTGTATATAATTCTATTCATCCCAGGTTATATTTTTGAGTTTAGTGGATCTGATATGGCCATTCTTTTATATATCAGCCACTGATTTGGAGTTTGAGGCATAGAGATTAAAATTTAGGCATTGTTTATCGCCATTCTCTATGAATGGTGGCAATGCTGCGCCATTGCGGTTTTATTGCCTAAAAGATCACTTCTTGTACTTGTCTGCTACTTCAGTTTTGCTGATATTTATTAAAGTACATTTGGGTACTTGTTGATTCGAACCGTTCTTTTCCTTTTTTGAAGTCTTAAGCTAAATTATTTAATAATCTAGTTGATTTGAAATGGTAAGCTGTACACTAATGGGTATACATTTTTAATGAATGAAGTGTACTAGGAAGGAAATGAAGTCTGACACACCGCTTGATTATGCCATATTCCAGTTATCGCCTAAGCGCTCAAGGTTGGGATGTACATACGTTTGCGTGTTTGTGTTTATGTAGTTTTATTGTTGAATACTGTTTTTGACACTTCTGTTACTTTATTTGGCAGATGTGAATTGTATGTTTCTAGTGGCGGAAACACAGAAAAACTGGCATCCGGATTGCTAAAGCCATTTGTGACTCACTTGAAAGTTGCAGAAGAGCAGGCTGCTTCTATGGTTCAGTTGATAAAGCTTGAAGTAGAAAAGTATAAAAATGCTGAAACATGGTTTACGAAAGGAACACTTGAAAGGTTATGCATGTTTCCTGCCAAAAACCTTTGATTTTTTTAATGGTGCAAATCAACTTTGATATAATTTGGAAATATATCTTCAGGTTTGTGCGATTTGTCAGTACGCCAGAGGTTTTGGAACTGGTTAATACATTTGATGCAGAAATGTCACAGTTAGAAGCAGCTCGAAGAATCTATTCACAGGTGGTAACTTAAAGAGAGTTTTATATATTCGGTTGCATTTATGATAACAAATGTAATTAACATGTGATCTCTTTTGTGCAGGGAGCTGGTGATCAGCCAACCAGCTCATCTGGTATGTTTTTGCCTGTCATCAGTTAGTTGTTTCTTGCCTCACTTATGGATACGTCAATCACAATGTTTTTAATCTTAATCTGTCTTTGTAATTGATTTTGTGGCTCTGTGCGAATGTCATTCTTTTGTTCTACCTCTTCACCACTCGTAATGTATTTATTAGATATCAAAACATTTGACCATTTCTGTCTGCAAGACTATAATCTATTTTTGGGTTGAGTTTAGGAGAGGGAGAAGTCTATGGAGTATTTAGGTTCCAAAAAGGAAAGCATTTAAGATATCTTCAATCCTGCAGTTTCGGAAAATTTTCAGTTGACAAAGTTTCCTTCCTTTTATGGAAACAATGTTGAGCCTAGAGATGAAAATACAAATGATAAACATATTATAATAGGAATCCTGAAAATACTTATCACATCCTTTTTCCTACTCCATATGCTGTATAAAGTTACCAGTTCTATAAGTCTCAGAAGTTATTGAATGGAGCTTACAGTTATCTTTGAAGAAAAAAAAAGAAGAAAGAATCTTCAAAACTGGATAGAAATGAAGACTTTTTAGAAATCTCATCTTTTGTTAGGAACCAATGAGATTTGAAAAGAAAATGTCTGTTTTTGTTCATTTGAACAAGAAATTCCCAAGGAAATGATTTCTTGCTGGATCTCTCTCTTGCACTGATGGTCAAAACGAGTATCTATTTTACATAATCTCTGAAATGAGCATCTAATGGTTTTGAAAGTCAATGTCTAGTTTCTAAAATATTGTTTTCTTTGGAGTTTTAGCGAGTTTTGTTGCACTTGGATTTAGAAACTGGACAATACCTTGTGATCTTACTTCTTAGTGCATGGATGCATACCGGTTCTCTAACACCACTATCTGGATCTTAACTTTGATTTAGGTGATAATGGAGCAGTAGCTGCGACTGATGCAACAAAGTACTAGTTCTCCCTCTCTCTCTCTTGTGCGTGTATATGTAGGGTGGAGAGTACTCATGTTGCTTCATTATTTTTGGTTTGGTATGGCGATGTACTTGTCCCTTTTTGTTGGCTTGGTGCCTTGCAGTGCTCACACTGTAGTCTAAAGCAAATTTGCTTTGAATATTGTGGATGAGTTCCTTGTTGCCGTGCGGTTCTTTTTCACTCATAAGTTTCTTGTCTGTCTCTACTGGTAGTGTATTTCCAGTCTTTATCCTATGGTTAATGGTCCGAAATAGGGGCTTTGTTTTGCCGAGACAGCTATTTTTCTTTTGCACAATATCTTTTTGTCATTCTCCCATTGGTAGTGTTAGTTTATGTTTCTCCAATCTGGGAGTAGTCCATAATTGTTTGAAGCCAAAAGACATTATATTACCTACAAATAGCACTCAATTTTTCATGGATCTGATGGGAACAAGGAATTACCACAAGCATTTTTTGTGAGCCATGTTGCTTGTAAACAACATGATGACAACCTCCTAGTGTTTAAAAAGCCGCACGGAAATTGGGCTTGTCTTACCTTTTAAAGAAATCATTTACCAAAACTATTGTTATAGCTGACAATCTTGTAAGTAACAAGTGGTAGGTTTTTGACATCCATGCTGACTTGGGCATTCGTGTCTGAAACTGCCATTGGTTATTTCAAAGTTGCTGAGGTTCAACTTATCAAAAAATAAAAGAAGTTGCTAAGGTTCAATAATTATGTTTATTGTAGGTGACTGAAGAGAGATAAGTAACTAATTAATCAATTTACCCTTGTGTTCAACCAAAATACAGGAAAGAACTGCTGAGAGCTATTGATGTAAGGCTTGTTGCTGTACGCCAGGACTTGACTGCTTCTTACACTCGAGCAGTATCTGCTGGATTTACCCCTGATGCGGTTTCGGAACTTCAGCTCTTTGCGGACCAGTTTGGTGCTAGTCGCCTGAAGTAAGAACTCTTAAAATTGTACCCTTCTTTCCTAACCGTTCTTCTGTCACTCTGTCAAATGGTCTCCCTACAATAAGCTCATTAACAGATAAAATTCAGTTAATATTTATGCATAAAAGGGTCCAGTTACATCCACCCCCTATTACTTTTTGGAGCTTCAGCTGCAAATGCCCTTTTCTAGTTAAGGGTGGTTGTAGCTTAACAATTATATATAGGGACAGCCCAAAGCACAAAACTCCCGCATTGTGGGGTTTGGAAGGGTCTGAATTTATGGGCGAAGAATTTATAAAGTAATTGTCAATACCTGTTGCGTTTCCTTTGGGAAGAAGCCAAACAGGATACACATTGTTGTGCATGGCAGAACTTCACAGAAATGTCTGGGTTTGTTTAGGAGTCAATGATCCAAGGTGGAGCTATGTTGCTATGTGCCATATTTTAGTTAACACGGTTCATTTTTTGCCGGCTTGAATAGTTGATATGGAACTAATTAAAGAGAACAAATAATAGTTGAGAAAAGGAGAGAAGAGAAAGAGAGAAATTGAAGAAAAAAGAGGGAGGAGAAATACACAATTATTTAATTCTCAATAATCAATTCTGAAATTTGAATAACAATACTGATAAGGCCCATATGTATAGGAGAAGGATTTTTTTTAAGCAGAAAGGGAACAAAAATTGGGCTAGGATTAATAATTTAGAAAATTTTGAATGGGCTCTTATTATCAAGGGTAATTGGGTTTAAGTAATTTATTGGGCCTTGGGTTAGATGGTTAGGGATAAATTTTCTTTGGGGATAATGGGTTAAAGAAAACGTGGTTTTTGTTACAATGAAAACTTGCCAGAGAGGCTAGGCGAATGACAGCGGCGGCAATGATTGGTGAACAATCGACGATGATGACGAGGGTGCGATGGCGGCTGGCTGTAGGCTGCGATCGATGTGATCGATCAATGGTTTGGTGGTGTCCTCTATTTATGGTGACGGCGGCGATAGACAACCACGGTGGCCGACCGACAATTGTAACAGGAAGCAGCGGCGGAAGCAAAATCATATTTAGGGTTTCTCTCTCTTTGTTTTTTTTCGAATTTGATGAGATTGAACTTGAGTATTTTGGATCGAAATTGGGTTCTAATACCAAATTGATGCAAAACTAGAACAAAGAATAGATGAGGAAATGAGAAACAGAAGAGAAAGGGAAAAAAATATAAGGAAAAAAAAAGGATACACACAATTATTTAATTCTTAATAATAATATATTTTGAAACTTGAAAAATGAAATGTTCAAGGCCCATGCATGTAGGAAAAGGAAATACTTATTGAATTAAATAAAAAGCTTAACTAATTGAATCATTGAACTTTGAACCAATGCCTTCACCGGTATCGAACCGTTTACGCACTCGCACACATGCATTGTGCACTGACATGGCAACCATTTATTAGGGAGGTCGCATTCTCTATATAAAGTTCTAGACTTTCATGGTAGACAATAGTGATGGAGAATTAAATTCCCAAGGCTCTTTTAATTTTTTTGATTAAGTTTCTTACAATTTGTTAAACCTTAGTATTTAAAAGAAATAAAGTGATTTTTTCCCCTTTTCCCTTGCACTTTTCTTTAATTTATTGTTCTGCTAAAATCAAATCATATTTAATTAAAATTAAAATTAGAGTAGCATAGTTTGAACCGCCGGCTTTTAAGTCTGATGAGCATATGCGTTGACCTCATTAGCTGTTCAGATACTAGTTAATGTGGTCAAAATGGGCCCCAGCAGTATGTGGCTCTTGCTTTTGTAGGATCCTGGAAGAGCTTAGTTGCGGCCACGTCAGACTCTGTGATGGCAACGTAGTAGTTGACCACTCCAGCAATCAAATTTCTTCTTTTTAACTCTTATCTTGACCAATCGCCTAATTGTTTAACCTGCTAAAATAGTGAATCATATCTACAATATTATTTTCCCATCAGAGAATCTTGGAAGTTTTTGGCAGGTATAGCAGTTGCCCTTCCCTTTTGGTTTGAAGCATTTTTTTTCATTCTCACTGGAATATATTTTATATAGAACCAGTGACAGTGGCTTCTTTCTGATAATTGTTTACATACTGTTTTATCTTTATGCAGCGAATCATGTAGCAAATTCATCTCGTTCTGCAACAGGCGGCCAAACCTGATCAACCCACGGAAGGCCGGGGCAGATGATCGGGCTGTCCGTTCTTCTTGCGGGTCGGATATGTCCATTGATGAGGACCCACCCGAGGAGCTGGAAAGCGGACCCAACCAAGTTCCAGAGCAATCAAAACATGCCCCCTGGCAACAACAAACAAAACCAATATCCTCTACAGTCTTCCCCTTACGACGCAGCAGAGAGTCTAGCATGGATAGAGACGAGGTTAAGGAAAGTGAAGAGAAGAAAGAGGAGAGTGCCAATAAGGAAGAGCCACCTGTTAAAACCAGTCATCACGTAAGGCGGCTCAGCGTGCAGGACCGCATCAACCTATTCGAGAACAAGCAGAAGGAGAGCTCCAGCGGTAGTGGGGGCAAGCCGGTGGTGGTTGGGAAGTCGGCCGAGCTCAGGAGGCTGTCCTCTGATGTGTCATCAGCACCTGCCGCGGTCGAGAAGGCAGTTTTGAGGAGATGGAGTGGGGTTAGTGATATGAGCATTAGCGTTGATTTGACCGGTGAAAGGAAGGATTTTGAGAGTCCTCTGTGCACACCTTCTTCGTCCTCAGTTTCTCAGAACAAATCAGAAGAGCCCGACAGAAAGAATATTGTATTTAGAGTTGGTGATGGTGGGGTGAAGCATGATGAGGCAATTGAAACAAAAGTTGGGTCGGATTGTTTAGCCGTGTCGATATCAGTCTCTTCGGGATTAACACCGGATGTTTCTGAAGCCAGTAAGTTGACCTATACTTTGGAAAGGCTAGAAAGTGATTTCAGGAAATATCAAACAGGGAATAAGAGCCAGACGGAGACCCAGTCAAGGTCCTCTAGGGCTGAGGACAGCTCAAAGAATCAAGTAACATTCCAACCTCATGTCGGATCTTCACCTGATGAAAGAGTAGAACAAATTGGCTTGGCTGATCAAAAGGGGTCCAAGGCTTCTACGTCCGACGAAGTGCATGATGCAATTAAAGAACAAGCTGCATCTGAGAGACAAAACAGGAATAGTGGGTTTAAACAGAGCAGGTTTGATTCGCTAGCTTCTCAGATCCAAGAGTTGTCTATCAAAGAAGCCGAGGAAGAAAGGAAGAAAGAAACTAGGTCATCCGATGGTCAATCAGTCAATTTTGCAACAGAAGCTGCAGACCACGGACCACCAAAAATGAAAGTACAGAAACAGGGCTCTCTTGTGGAAAAGATTAAGAGGTCACAGACTAAAAGGGAAGAAAGAAATCTTGATTTTACATACAATAGGCCAATTTCTTCTAGTAAAATGGTCTCAGAAGGTTCCGAGGACTCTGTCACTGATTCAGCTTTGCCTATGGAGCAAGTTCAGCGGGCAAAGCAGGCTAAAGGAAACCAGGAGCTCAACGATGTGCTGAAAATGAAGGCGAATGAGCTTGAGAAGCTTTTTGCGGAGCATAAACGTAGGGGTGGTCCTGGAGAACAGTCTGGTTCTGCAAGAGCAAATAAGGCAGCTGACTTGCAGATGGAACAAGAAGTGAGTTTACCGAACAGAAAACAAATGGTAGAAACTCAACCTGCTCATTTGCCTGAAAAGAAAACATCAACTGAGCCTATGAGAACTTCGAGCAATATGCCAAGCTATTGTATCACTCCACCGATGAAACCTTCAGCTAATCAGAGCAATGGTGAATCTCTGGAAAAGAACTGTTCTGAGTTTGGTCCTTCCGATGATTTTAGAGGAAAATTTTATGATAAATATACACGGAAAAGAGATGCAAAACTTAAGGAAGAGTGGGGTTCCAATAGGGCTGGAAAGGAGGCTAAGATGAAGGCCATGCAGGATAGCTTTGAGAGAAGTCGAGCAGAGATGGAGGCTAAGTTTGCCGGGTCTTCTTACAATCAAGGCTCAGCTCTTAGTTCTCAGCGCCGTGCAGAGAGACTTAGATCATTCAACACTCGTTCAACCATGAAAAGGGGGCAGGTACTTTGCATGTTAATTATGTTTCTCGAGGAAATTTAGCTACAATTACTAATAGATTATAGTTTTCTTAAGAAGGAACTTGAGATTGAACCCTACTTCACTCCCTTTAGCTTCGCCCCGTCTTTCAGAACTACCTATGATCCTTTTTCAGACCTTGATTTGTGACGCATTTAGTCAATACTAAAGAAGAGTTTTCACTCCCAAAAGAGGTAATGAGTCCTTTGTTTTGGCATGCAAAATTGAAAACAAGTTCTAGAAATCTATAATAAAATGTTAAAATTCTGTACTTTTTTAAAATCACTGAGATACTCAGTTGGAAGATTTAAATGTAAAAGCTTTAGGAGTGGGAGGGTGATATTGAAAGAAAGGCATAGTTGGAGGAGCAAAACAAGTATTGAACCATTAGGATTGTCTTATTCTCTCTGTGACTGACTATTAGAAGTTTTTTCATTTGGCAGCACCCAATAGATTTTCTACAGGATGAAGCTGAAGAAGATCTATCCTATCTTGTGGAAACAACTCCGTTGGGTCATGCTAGGTCTTTAAGTGAGACATCACTGGGGGACAGTGCTGCTAAAAGCACTCAAACTAAAAGGCCACTGCCCAATAAATTTTTTTCCTCATCCAACTCTCGCACTTCTGTGGTGCAGATTCCAAAGTCAGCAGCAAAAGCTTCCAACAATAGTCATGGGAGACGAAGGATGCAGTCCGAAAATCCTTTGGCTCAATCTGTCCCCAACTTCTCCGACTTGAGAAAAGAAAACACGAAGCCTTCTTCCGGGATAACGAAACCAACTCGTTTACAAGTGCGAAATTATTCCCGAACCAGAAATACTACCGAAGAGAATCCTCTTGTCAAGGAAGAGAAATCGCGACGATCACAGTCCTTACGGAAGAGTTCTGCTGGCCCTGCTGAGTTTAAGGAGTGGTCTTCTTTGGATTCTGAAGGTGTTAGTTTGAATCCATTAAAATTTGACAAAGAGAAAAATGAAGACGCCACAAAAGATGTTGAGCCAAGACCTTTCCTCAGGAAGGGTAGTGGTTTAGGCCCTGGAGCTGGAACCCTTATGGCCAAAATGAAGGCGTCGATGGCATCTGAGGTTTTGAAAAATGAGGAAGAGGATTTCGAGGTAGAAGAGTTGGATACGATGAAATATGAAGAAGAGGAGGAAGAGCAGGAAGCTGAAGTGGTTAATACTGAAGATCATCATGAGATTGGAAATGGAAAACTTAGGTTGAGTCACGATTCTGGCTCGGAAAGTGGCGATGCTCTTAGATCTTTTTCTCAAGTTGATCCTTCTTTTGCTGTTGAAAGCCCAGTGTCCTGGAACTCACGCATGCAACATGCATTTTCATATGCAAACGAGACTTCTGATATTGATGCCTCTGCTGACTCACCGATGGGTAGTCCTGCTTCTTGGAACCAAGCAGAGGCTGACGCAGCACGGTTGAGGAAGAAATGGGGAAGAGCACAGAAGCCTTTTGTTGTTTCCAGTTCTTCCATTGGTCATCCTCGAAAGGATGTGACAAAAGGGTTTAAAAGATTGCTAAAATTCGGGCGTAAAAGCCGTGGCACGGACAGTTTGGTCGACTGGATTTCTGCTACTACTTCTGAAGGAGATGACGATACTGAAGATGGACGAGAGCTTGGCAACAGGTCATCAGAGGACCTGAGGAAATCGAGAATGGGATTCTCTCAGACTCATACTCCTGATGATGGGTTCAACGAAAGCGAATTTTACAGTGAACAAGGTGACCTTCGTGCTTACTACATTATTTGCATTCTCCATTTTCAACTGTATTAGTTCTTCCATAACAGTCTTTGGTAAAAACTTCTTTCCAGGTTCAGATTTGATTTTACGGTTTACTCTTTTCTGTCAGTTTATCAAGCCACACCTCGTCCTAAATTACCATGTGCACAATGTCTTCATGTTACTTAGAAAATGAAAAACGTACCAGTTTCAGTTTCCTTTTCCTTTTCTTTCACTTGTTGGGGGATGAAGCATGTTGGATTAACTGGACACCTTCTTCCTGCAGTTCAAGCTTTACGCACTTCTATCCCGGCACCTCCGGCCCACTTTAAGCTGAGGGAAGATCATTTATCTGGAAGTTCAATTAAAGGTAAACAACCCAGTTCAAGGTTCTGATGTTCGATGCAATATTGGAGTGACGATAGTTGACTGTTACCAGTTAACACCCGTCCTAGACTTTCCTGTTTTAGTTTATATCCGGCAAGATTGATACCTTGCAGTGGTTTTCCTGTTTTGATTTTAGATTGTGGCTAATCCATTGACTGGAACTTTGGGACCAATTTGATTTGAAATTTTTTTTTAATGATATTTTTAGTTGGGTACGCTGGCCTTAGCATTTACGCTTGACTTTTATTTGCAGCCCCGCGGTCGTTCTTTTCTTTGTCATCATTCCGTAGCAAGGCCAGTGACTCAAAGCCTAGATGACTTTCTACAAGGTGATCAAGAGACACTGGTGGATTGGGTTCCCAGAAAATCTACGACGGATGATAAATATATATATATTCAAGGTAGGCGCAACCGGCCCTCTATATAATAGGTACTATATATATCTTCATGGATTTTGTGAGACATTCATTATGTTTCTATCTGCTATTGTAATAGTTGTGTTGAAATTGTATGTTGTATATTGTCTTAAAACGGAAACAAAAATACCAATTTGCAGTGTCCTGATTTTTGTAGTCAAAGCATTGTTGTTCTGGACTTCTGTAATGTGAGTGAATGAAATGTTGAATTCTTTTTTTAGACACAGATGGTCAGTTTATATAAGAATGGTGTATTTACACGGGCTATTAGCTTTTAGAATAAGTTTTTTCTTATAAACATCATCTTTATATAAGAATGGTGTATTTACCAAGGTTATCAAAACCGGACCGGTCATTGAATCGGTGAAGACGATGGTTCAAAGGTTAATGGTCCGATCGGGGTTGAACCGGTTATGGTTAAATTATATTATTTTAATTTTTAATATAATATATTAAACAATATCAAGTAAAAAAA
>MKEJ01100193.1:0-10396 GCA_001753735.1 Embelia ribes | reverse complement strand
TTTTTTTAAATTATATTTTTTATCATTTTGTTCCAATGCATAGAGTCAATTTTCGTATCATTTTAAATAAAATTAGGTTTATAGAAATTATATTATGATAATTTTTCCAAATAAAATAATATAGTTTAATAAATTTTATTTTTGCAAGAAATTTAGGTCACATCTTCTATTTTTGCTTTATCATCATTATTTTTTTGCTTTCAGATTTGTTGGGATTCATCCTATAATAAATCTTTTGAAAAAAAAATACTATCTATTAGGCTAGCTTTGGTTTTGGTGGAGATATAATATTATAAATTTAATCGGTTCATAAAGGATTTATGTATATATTTCGTAAAAATATTAGGAGATTAGATATTTAGATGGGAGGTTTGAGTTTTATTTGTAAGATTTGGGAAGAATATTTCTCTAAGTAGAAAGATTTGTTTACTTTATTAGATTAAATTTGTGTAAATATGAACGCGATTGCTTATTTTTTTCTTAGATTTGGATTGCTAATTGATGGGAATATGCGTTAAAAAGATTATGTGGTCACTTACCAAAAAATTATAGAAGTATTTGTCAAAAAATTATACGATTAGAATAAAAATAAAAGAAACTTCAAACTTTGTACTAATAATAGAGCGATTTAGTGGCAATTTTTGATTAAATAATACGCCGTTGAATACAAAATTTATGTTTAATTTTGCTATCCTTGTTATCAGCGAATTAGAATCAAATTAAATTAGGGACCGTGTAATAAACTTTTTTTCTTTGTACTACATCCTTATAATTTTTTCGCTGAACTAATTTATGTCGGTGTTTTTCAATCGCTTAAATATGATTTGTAGTTGTTTTTTAATATTAGTTGCAAATTGAACTTGACAATGAAGAATGACCACATGATTTTGGTAATTGTGGGATTATAATTAATCTCTAAAAGATTCGAACCCTATGATCAACATCATTAACGTCAATGATCAATGTGAAACCATCGAATCATAGCACATGATTGGTATTCTTTTTTCTTTTCCTTGTATAACACATGATTGGATGAAAAAAAAACATATATAACTGTTATTTTTTCTAAGAAAAAATGGCATAGAGAATCTTCGAGGGGGGCATCCCATGTAAACTGTACGTATGTTTCAGTCATTAAATAAGAAACCATTATTATTAAGTGGTCCGTGTACCATGTTGAAGGTGGTTCGGACATTTATTGGAAATATGGTATGGTTACTTGAGCACCGAAGCGCCTCCTATTTGAATATTGGCACGAGAAATTTTCTCTCTTTTCTTTCCCTAAAAAAACACGAATTTTTTTGGCACTGAAAAAGAGGCAGTTTGTAAAGGTTTAATTATCTGAAATGAATTTCTAAACTCGGAGATATATTAATATTAAATTTGTAAAAAGAATCAAATAATAGTATGGGGTGTTTCAATCATTCAAATAAGAAATCATGATTATTACGTGGTCCATATGCGTACAATCTATTTAAAAGTTTTGCACACTAGCTTGTATACATGAACTCAATTATGAGTTTATAGTTTCAATGACATACTTATAATCGTTGTCAATAGTCAATCATGTGGAAGAAGCCTGAAATGATTATTAGAAGAGTTGTCACAACGTTAGCAATGATCCACTAAGAGCATATAATTAAGGTATCATTGGAATTTTTTTTGACAATAAAGTATAGATAATTTACTAATACGATTGAAGGAAATAATGACATTTGGTACCATGAGGAGATCAGACCATCAATAAAATCCGTGCTCTATCGCATAACGAGACGTACAAATTTAATGATTTCATAAGTAGCACTGTGTATTTTTTTTTTTTTTCCTTTCTATATATTCTCTTGCTTGTAAAGAACCTTGAGAATAAGTTAATTGGATGGGGTGAGATGTAACCAAAAACAGAAATACAAAAGGAAATTAGAACAGAAAGAGTCACAGATCACAGGACTCTTGTCATACAGAAACAACCAAACAAGGGTGGACAAATATATAAAAGCGAAAGTGAAATAACATTACTTTTAACGTTATTTTAGCTATCTTCAAAATCTGAAGATGGGGTATTGCTCCTCTTCATAGACCTAAAGCCTATTTTTGCGGGGCAATCATGACCGGAGATAGTATACCAAGTGGGAGTTTGGCAGGGGTGGGGTATTGATTAAAAGTTAACGCATTTGCTCTTACATAAGCTCAAAGAGATGTCGTATGGATCAGAAGGGTAAAAGATCGTTGGATTTGGAACGACGAACACATTACATAGGAAAGAATATATATTGAGTTTACAATGCTTGTTATTAGTTTATCAGAATTGTGTTTTAATTATATAGATATGGTGATGCAAGCACAATTATTAAAAAATAAATAAAAAAAAGTGAGCACTATGTTGCACACTATGCAGTTGGAGTGATGATAAAATCACAAAGTTTGGGCTCAATCACTGTAATATGATTAATGAGATTTTTGAAATGAGTTATGATGTGCAAATCGAAGGTTGCCGTAATAAATTTCATGTGTAATTTTTTGTTCACCATCATCTAGTTTATTATTGTAAGGGAAAAAAGCAAATAATCATAGCAGACAATGGGACATTTTTAAATAGTTACAATGCATTCAGACTTTTTGCAGTTGACCACGAATTACTAATTCTGATACTCCCGCTAAAATTACTAACTAAAAATAGGTCAACATTTTACCAACGTGAATTTAATCATGATCAACATTAAAAAATACCACCACGATAAGTTAAACTTAAAATTTCGACTATTTCAAGCTAGTTTTCTTAAAATAGTATGTGAATATTTCGTGAATTTTCATGGATAGTAGATGCTGGTGTGATTAGTGTTATGCTTCTATCATGTGAATAGTGGGTGCTAGAATCAAAATGAGAATTGACAAATATGGTTAATTGAAAGAGATGGATATGATTTGGTAGTTAATTGTGAAAATTCAAAATATAAAATTGCTATTTAAAAATGACATATAATATTAACTATTATCACATTTTGATAATAATATGCTTAAACGTTTGTATATGATTATATGAACACCATTTCCTTATAAGTCGACTTTTAATGATTAATTATACTCATATAATTGTTACAATTATAAATGTGATATGGTATCAAAGTCACTCGATATTTGGGTTTGAAAAATTAAAATAAATTAAAAAAAAACACGGTTAAGAAATTTACATGCTCATTAGCCTTGGTCATCGGAAATATGAAAACAGCATGTGAAACGACACAACTTGTTAGATAAATGAGTTTCTTCTTCTTGCTCTCTTTGTACACTTAGTATTTTATGTGTTGACACAAAGTAATGGATTTGTGCACTCAGGAGAGGGAGAACCCAACTTTCATGAATATCCTTAATTTCTACTGTGCATCAAGGTATAAATTTAATAAATCTCTACACCATCTATTCATGTGAAATTTATTAGGTTTGTAATTCATTATTGATTTCCATTAAGCTCTATCTTAATGTCCAAAAACCGTAAAATGTAATCTGTTAATTATTTTATTGACCACTAAAATGATGATTGGCATGGGGAATGATTCATGCGATTAACCAATGTTAGTGAATTAGAAGAGTTGTAAGATAAGCCCACCATCTTTACAATTAACTTACACAAATAGGCATAATACTAATGGGGTGTAGAGTTATAACTATTACAGTATCCATCAGACAAATGAGAGAAATAGTTACAAAATGAATATTAATCTAACAATGGTATGCCCAGATTGTTCTGCCGCTGCGGTTAAATTAATTTCTGAATAGCAATAAGATAATAAATTGAAAATAATAAATTTGAAATAAAAAACGTATTAATGAACAACTAAAAGAAATAGAATTTATATTCTTACAATGCTGTTAGAAACAAAAATTACAGAAAAAATTATAAACACGGTATTATTCACAATACTAGACAAGACCATAGTTTATCGTGTCCCTTTAAATCCAATTTACCCACCACCCAAATTGCTTTTGATCTGCACAGGTAATAAACTTCTAAGGTACAACGTCTGCTCATTACGCCCTGATAGAAGCTGCAATCTTGGCGTCTGATCGAGCCTTTTGTGGTGCAGTACCCTCTCTGACTTACTATATGGCAATGCTAGCGTGCTCAAGTGAAAGTGTTGTGTAATTTTTCTGGGTAATAAAATGACTGATAAATAACCCTCTTTTATAGAAAAATCATGCAAAAAATGTTACAACTTCAGTTTTTAATTACCAAGGCTGAGAGTTACAAAATAAAGAATCCTATGTTAATAATGGATGGTAACAAGGACGTGTTTAACATGTCATGCACAACCAACTACCAAATCTAGGCTCAGAGCCTGGCCCGATTTAGACCGACATACGACGTACGTGCGTTTGTGGTGTTTCCACCTACTTGTGCATGTGTCACACTAGATTGTACCCCTAGTAGCACATGTTATTGTTTTTATACAATAGAATAAGCCTTTATCTAGTCGATGTGATATAATTCTCATAAGACTTAGACACTTCTACCTTAATCCCTTTTGAACACCTCACTTTGAAGCCAATTTTCATTCAAATCATTTTATAATTTTGATGATATAATATACTATTTCGAAACTTGCATTATGAGCTTTAAAACCCATCCAAGAATGGATAAAAAATATTGTATGTATTTCACATAAAAATGACTCTAAATTGATAGTTTTCATGAGTTTCAATCTTATAAAATCACATGAAACTATAAAGCCATATGGAATATAAAACCACGTGAAAAATCATACATTTTCCAACACTCCGTACAACGAAACACCGTTATTGGGACTGTCATATCGAAACTTTTCCGGTGGACCTTGCGAAATGACTATAACCTAGTCATCCTTCCATATACTTGCTCATTGATATAACATGTCTTGTCTAAACTCTCAACCTCCATTCGAAGTGACGTGGCCTTCACTTTTTTCTTTAAAATTTGCTTTGCATATATAACCATAGTTTTACGATGGGACCAATAGGCCCCCAACAGACATTAATTTCGAGCCCTCATATGCTACTATCATTATTTATATCAATTTTAAATTAGATCATAAAATTTTGATTTAAAATTGACTTTTATATCTCCATCCAATTTGGAACCGGCCTAATGACAGAGTAAATAGAGTAAGGGCCTCATACTTGCAGTGGATATCTTATTTACGGAGCCAACTTTCATACACAAAAAAAAAATTCTTGTATTAATACAAGGGTTCATCGTAGCCATATATTTTATAAGAATATTATGAGCTATGTTTTAAAATTGGTTTAAAAATGGCAAAGCAATATTTAATTTTCAATATGATTTTGTTGAGCGGTTGCTAGTGCAAACTTTAAGCGATATTCTTATATTGATAAAAAGTACCACTTTCTTGTATTTAAGTATTTTCTTTTACAAGAAAAAAATCTAATTTTAATTAAAATCATTGAACTGACTTTGTCTGAAATTAAGAGGGTTAATTATAGAATGCCCCAATAGTTTCAGTTTAAATTCTGTTTGGTCATTATAATTCTAATTGTAACAGTAAGGGTCCCCAGGGATTGAAACGATATATTTGGTAACTATATACTGTGGACGAATGTTATCCGAAATTATAAAAGTCACATCAACTAACTCATGTGTGGTTTATTTTGAAGTAAATTATTTTTTTTGTTATTTACATTGGTATCGTATGCTACTACGACCATAATAGGAATTCTTAAACTCAAAAAATACAATGAAAAGGACCAAATCTATCACTTCTGTAAACATATCTGACCTAATCTGTCACTTTTCAAAAGTTAGGGAATTATTCTTTCAATAAAAACTAAAAGAATAAATTAAACTTTGGTCCAAACTATGGGCACCATTAGTGTCATTTGCCCAAAATAAAAGTTTAATTTGATGAGGGTAAAAAACAAACGGCATTAACAATAGTTACAAACTTTATTATAAACAATTTATGAAACAACTTTTTAATTTTTAAAAATTGGGGTTTGAGATTTTTTCATAGCTCAGTTTTCTTTTTGCAAAAGTTTGTCTGACAATAATTTCTGAAATTCATTTTCAAACCATAAAACTGAAAAAAAAAGGTTATAAAAAAGTTTAATCCTTAATATGATAACTTTGTTGTTCAATGTATGCTTTTTATTTATTATTATATACAGTAAATAAAAAATATATATAATTTTGAAAATACAAAATATATAGGTAATAATAAATTAAAGCACCACACACTTTAACAATCATATGTCAAAATTTAACTCATATAAACTCTCATTCTATTTACAAAACTTTTAAAAAATTGTTCATTTTTTAGCTTCACTCACTTGGATTGTTAAAGCGAAATAAGCATATTATATGTACACCATTTGTTTTGTCAAATATTTTTATCATATTTTATTCTTCTATATAAAAGTAATTAAATTTTTAGAAATTTTTATGACATCTTAGATTAGAAAAAAAAAAAGATAAGACCAGAAAATATTTTAGATAAATTTTTTTATTTTTTTAATTTAAAAATAAATCACAATTATTATATATTATAATTTTTATAAAATATTATTTTAGTTGGATTCAAGATAGAAAATTTAAATTACAAATATAAATTGAGAATATAAAGTACATTAATTGTTTAAAATATGACTCATCTTTACTTTTCAGCAAAAAATTGAAAAATTGAAAATTTAAATGATCACTCCTCAATCGTGCATAAATAATTAACTTGCAAGTGAACAAGAGAACAGTGAAGTTTTTCTTGTAAAGTATTTGGTATCGGATTCGAGGACTCCCACTAATCTCGGAAATTCAAAAAATTCACTAACACACAATTCAATCCGCAAAAATTTAATTCTAAATTACTAGCTAATTAAATTAATCATACTCCTACTGCACCTTGGCACCTTGGTTGATTGGGTTTGTAAGAAATTTAAAGAACAAATTAATAAACACGAATTTTTAACAATTATAACTAAAATCTTGCCAAAACGGAAAATCCAATGAATTAGTACCCTCCCCTAATTCCCTCTTATGAGTTCCAAATAAACTTTATCCAAAAAATTATTGATGCTTCTAATATAGTTTATTTCAACTTAGTGTGTCATCAGATGTTTGTAACACTCAATAAATACGTCTAGATGATTTATAAGATACTTTATAGGTTAAATTTTTTAGATTTCTGACTAAATCAATTTTGAATTAAGTTTTTTTTTATAAAAAACATACTCATCAATTAGTGTATATGGAATTCAACTAATTTATCTTCATCGCCTGAGCAATAAGTAACCTAACCAGACATATTCATGCAAAATTCACCCATAACAATTAAAGAACTCATCCAATAAAATATTTCAATATATAATAAAAATGATCAAGATTAATAATTAAAACAAAGAATTGGAAAGAACTCATTCGATTGAAAAACTAATTAGTTGTAAATTAGTAGCCTCCAACACTAAAACAAGAGAGAAAAAGTAACATGAATTAGGGTTAGAAGCCCTTTTTGTGTCTCTACAATACAAGAAATTACCAAACTACCCTTGATAGTCATTATTCCCCAAAACCAAATTAATTAAAGATAAAATAGGTGGCCTCGCTAAAATAGCATGTGCACGGCAACATGGACTTCGATATAGGTTCGATCGAATCTATATATGGTTCGATCGATCGAACTTAACTGATCGACATTCTGGCTTGTTATTCCTTTTTTGCTTCACTTCATAAGCTCACTTGGCTTGAATCACGCAAACTTCAGTATTCAAGTGCCTTGTAATCTTTGTCATTGCTCGATATTTCTTTAAACTCGTGCCAAAAATCATTTGTGCCCGAAATAACTCTAATTCCGCCAAATCAGCATCAAACATGCAACCAATACAAAAACCCATAATATCGAAATATAATAAGTTTAATTCACTAAATCACTTGCTAATCAACATAAGTTCATACAAATATGCACCTAATTGATACAATATTATAGCTAAATCACTAAAAAAATGACTTTCCAGAATTACTCTATGATAAAACTCAATTCTTAAAGCTAAAAATTAAAATTTGACAACTAAACAAGTTTGCAGCTTTTAAAAACCGAAAACTAGATGCTAACCATTAGGATTTTCTTTCTGAAAATTAACTTCTGAATAGTACATTTCTCTATGCTAGTTGGAAGGCTGTTGGAAATCAATGCTCTACTGACTAACCCATAAAAATTCTGTATTCTGTTTAAAAATATTTATTTTCTGAAAAAATAAAATTTAGAGAAATACCAAATTTCCTAATAAATTTAAGAAATTTCTCATTAGATAAAGTAAACATATTTAGAAACTCACCTTGCTATTTTAAGCCCGAAAAGTAAGGACTAAAATCTTCACACAGTCATTGATTGTTGATGCAGCATCATCAAGATTCTCATCTTCCAAATTTTTACTATAAATAAATTGTGAAAATAATTTTATTTCAACCTCGATGTAATGACACTCATTATTTTGAATATGCATGCTCCGGGCATTCAGCTCTGTTTGTGAAAATCTAATTTTATGAAAATTAACAAACATTCTATGCACGGCTGGCGTACATATTTTTACACCATCGTCTTTGATGCGTGACATGTGAGAATTGTGACTTCTGCGGATGTAAAAATTTAGATTCTATAAATTTTCGACGAATAGAAATTAAATTCTATATATCATATAGTTTTGTACGTGGATGTGAATCTTGATGATGTTGCACCCACAAACAATAACATTTTCATTGCACCATGTTGATGTTGGTCTCTCAATATATTATTTCCATCTCCTTTGGAAGCAACTGATTATAGAGGGGCAATTTGAAGATTTTTATTGAAATTAAATAGCTGCAAAGTGCAAAGGAATAAAGGAAAGAGAAATATGGTGATGTAGAATATTAGGGAATATTTAGATTGATCATTTATTATAATATAAAATATAATCAAATAAAGGACCAATGTAAATTATTCTCTAATAAATAAGAAAGAAAGGATTGGATAACTCTTGGATTAATATGAGTAGTTTTCCAACTATGGCCACAAAATTTTAATATATGGTGGCTCTTTATTGGTTAAAAGGCATTCCTATATATGTATAATATATACCCTAAAAGTAAAATAATAATAATAATAATAATAATAATAATAATAAATACATGTTTTATTATTAAAGTTGAACCCTTGTTTTAAAGAACAATCTCTCTTCATATCGATAAAATTTAACCACAATAAATAGAAGATTCACTAATATCATCACATCATCTTATTATCATATATTCAATCCAATCAAATAAATGACCTATTTATATTATTCTCTAATAGAATCTCAAAGGAAATATTTCGATAACTTCTCAAAATATTTTTTATTCCTAAAAACCAGCATAGCCTGCTATCACTGTTACGTGTTGATGTGGCGGTAAATGTGAAATTCTGATCCATATCAGCCAAAATCATTGCGTATCGACCATTACAATATTTAACTTTTTGCAGCTATTGCAAAAAAAAAAAAAAAGGATTTTAAGTTTGCAAAGATAAAAAATTTCGCAACTCGTATTTCTAATATTGTTACGCTATGTCCATTACGTTCCAAAATAATATCACACGACCGCCAAGTTTATGAAGGCAACCACCATTATTTAAAATATTGGTTCTAAATAAGAAAGTGATTGTTTCTAGAACTACTTTTTTGGGAAAGATAAGACTTATAGAACGATGTCAAGTGAAAAGATTAACCTAAAGTGCAGTAAATCATTTTCAGAAACAAAATGATAAATTATTAATTAAATAGATAAAAATGGTTTTTGTAAGTGTAGCGTAGATAAGTGTCGCTAATATGATATCCTACAAGATATACATATATACAAATAAATAGGCTTCAAATCAATAGGGAATAAAATAGAGGAAAAAAATAATGTGGATTAAAACGAAACCTGATTGAATTCGCACAGAGAGAGAGAGAGAGAGATGAGAAGTAGAAGGGTTTGCGATGTTACGTATATATACAAAGAAATTGGATGGAGGGATGCTAAATTCACCTGCGGGTGCTCGAACTTTGGTGCACTCCAATAATGTATTGAGAAAATTAAATTACTCCATCAGTTTTTTTATTTGATCTTTTATCCCTACCATTAAATATTATACATTTTCAAAGTTAGCCATTTAGACTAACAATGCATTTTTTTTTTTTTATTTCCAAGAAATTAATTGGGAGCATTTTAGTCAATATATTTTTATTAACAATTCCTTAGTTGGTGTGCGTAAATCTACAAAGTTATTTCAAAAAGAACGGAAAGTAAAGATTAACGTTTTATGTATAGTCTCTCCATAAATTTATATATATATCCAATCACCACTTTTACATAAAATTGTACGCCAATGATAAATAGTTTTTTTTTTTAAATCATGAT
>MKEJ01100180.1:0-14450 GCA_001753735.1 Embelia ribes | reverse complement strand
TGTGGTTTAGTTGATGTATTGTTGTTATCTTTATTGGTTACTTTAGTACTCATCCCTTGGGTCCCGGGTGCTTGGGATTTGGGAGCGTGACAACTAAGTTCCACCACCATGACTTTGAGAAGAAGAAACATGAAGTGCAATACAAAAAAAATATTGATTCCCAAGAGTTAGATTTGTGAAACTCCTAATCGAATAAAAACGTAAAATGACAATAAACTCAGATGCTAAACCATTTACGTCGATCAATATAACGAAGGTAGGTTTCACCATATAGGCTACAATTATCAATTCATATTTTAGTATAGTATAGGTACAAACAAATAAAAGCTCATTCGAACGGAGCAACATGTTAGTCTACCAAAACCCACAAATCGAAAAAAAAAAATAAAGAAAAAAAAGGGGAAGGAAGTTTGGCTTAAAATAGCAATCCTACACTCCACTCCCTTACCATTTACCGACAGCACAATAGCATCCACAAATATTGACGAGGAGGTGGTAGCAAGAAGCCAACTTATTGGTGTCAGGTCGCAAATCAGCGGCGGCTTCGGTTCGAAGGTGGGAATGAGAAAGATCAAGCCTTGATCGGAAAGAAAAAGGGAACGCCAAATCGGGCTAGAACTAACCAGATCGGTACTAATCCGGCCGAAATATGATCGGATAGGGTATGGGCTGGACGGATCGAGCCTTTGGCTAGCCAAATTAGGCTTGAGAAAGGACGAGGTGGTGAGAAGGCCCAGCCTAGCCGAAGCCGATACAAACGAACTGGGTTGGGATTGGGCGGATCTTCTCTCTCTCTAAAACAATGCTTTAGCGTCAATACCTACCCCTGGTTAGATGTAAATGGACTCATCAGATTTAAATGTTTCCTCAAAATTTTAGATTGTATTATGTTTTTTTCTTAGACCTAGAATAAAATTATAGGAGTAAATGATCTTGAAATTTTTGTTTCCGAAATAATGTGAAATTCAATTATGCGAGGCTTCTTATTTTTCAAACCAAAAACAAACTATTATGAAACTAATTTTAAACTTGAAATTTTATTTTGAACAAGATTCATTTTATAAGTTAGACACAAATGAACTTGAAAACATTTTAAATGTTTACTAATTCGTTTAGGTGTAAAATTTGTGTAACTCAATTCCAGACAATGGGCTTAACCTTAAACCGAAAAATATGTAATGATTGTAGGCATTGGCAAACCCGGGGGCCATGTCTCTCTGATCTCCAAAATTTATATAGCATTTATATACAGAATAAAATATTTTAGGTCAATTTAATTTCAACATGTACAATTAAATTAGAAATAAATGGAGTTGACCCCTAAACAAAATTGATGGTCCACCATTTTATATACCAATTTGTCAAGTGAAAATAAAAAATATACGATGCGTTCCTCATCGAGTATCGACCTAGGATTTGATCCTCCTCATTTGGACAGTTAATCGGACACAATTACTAACAGGAATTAAGGGCAGGTTCCCCATATGGCAGATACATTTTATACGTTACACTGGCAAACTATAAACATAAAGATCACAATGACCCACAAATAAAAATCAATGTCCTTATATAAAGCAAAAAAGATCCTCCAAATCAAAACTATTACTATTACTTAAATAGAGGCCGGTCCTCCTATGGACATCAAATAGATGACAGGTTAGGCCTCCCTTAAGGCATATATGGAAACTATTTACCGAGCTGATATTTTCCTTCAAAATATGATCTCACATATAGACGTTGTCGCTTAAAAGTTTGTATACTAACAATATGGGATTAAAGGGTTTGCTCAATTTATGTCCATCACATCAGGACCATTAATTTTAAAATTAGAGATTTGAAATTAGATAGATTTTACAATTTTAAATTTTGTGCGAAACTCATCCATTTAAACTCCACTGCTAATTTTAAAATTGGCAATCAAGATATGCTGAAAAGGGGTTGCCAATCAGACCCTGCCGGACAGCCAGCCTTTTCCATCAATATGTAACTGTCAATACTTAAATCATCTTCCATTTGATCCGAGACTCATGTCCCTGCACAGTTACACTTACCCACCCAAAAAAGTACTGTAACACACAATGCCCTAATTAGTAGATTTAGTCCTCACATTAGAATCAAATAGAAATAGAAAGGCAGGGATCATCTAATGGTAAGAAATACACGACCTTTAATACATAAGGCTCCATTTGACCCTTTATATAAATCCACAAAAGACCCTAAAATGTACCATCCCCTAAAAAAGCTCCATCACATTTGATATGCAAGAAAATGATTCTCCCCAAACTAACGGTGTTGTCCAAAAGCAAGCACCAAAAGAAGCGGCGGGCGAGGAGAGTAAATTACCAAGACACCCTCGATGGACAATACAGGATACCATTATCCTCATACAAGGCAAACAAGTCGTTGAGAACCGTGGTTCAATAGGTCAAGGGATTGACTCGGTTTTCGGATCGAACCCTTTTGAGCCCAAGTGGGATGCAGTGTCATCGTTTTGCAGGCAGCATGGCGTGGAAAGAGGACCCGCTCAGTGTCGTAAAAGATGGGGCAATCTTGTGTGTGATTTCAGGAAAGTAAAAACGTGGGAACTGCAGGTGAGAGGAGAGGTCGAGTCGTTTTGGGCTATGCGAAGTGATTTAAGGAGGGACAAAAAGTTGCCCGGTTCTTTTGATAGGGAGATATATGATTTGTTGGATGGGGGGACAATTGCTGCAACAGCATATCCATTAAGAGCAGTGAGGGAAGATCCGAAAGATGGTGATGAGGACGGAGATGAGGAAAAACAACGTGAAAGTGTTTTCGGAATCAAAACGTTAATGCCAGAGGGAAACGGATGGTGCTCGGAGTCTGGCGGAAGTGCATACAAAGAAGAAGGTGCTGGAAATAGTACAACAAAGACATCTCCTACTCCTGTTCCGACCCTTGGTGACTTTTCTAGTTCTGAAAACAAAACTTGCAAGTTTTTGACTGATTGGTTTCCAAAACAATGTTCATTTCAGCTACTGTTCCTGAAAATGTCCTAATTTAGAGACCTTTATAAATTGACTTCGCTATCTCAGAAAATCAAATTATTATGAAAAGCTAAATTGCATGAAAACGGAGGAGCTTTCATGTTTGTCATTTTTTTCAATCAATCAAAAACATAAAAAACATGAAAACTTGCCTTGATTTTGTTATGCTTACATCCTGCAGTTGCAGCAAAAGAGAAGCATCCAAGCACAGGTTTGTGCCAAGAACCTATTTCTCAAGATGGGAAGAAAAGGAAAAAGATTTCATCAAATGGATATGAGACCACCAGTTTGAAGAAACTATTGATCAAAGTTCTAGAAAAGAACTTCACAACAATGAATACACAACTTGAGGCTCAAAACACGAATACCGAACTTGATAGGGAACAGAAAAAGAACCAAGACGGCAACTTGGTTGATGCTTTCATGAAGATTGCGGATGCTCTAGGAAAAATAGCGGATAGATTGTGATTCCAAATTATGAACAGACGAATATTAGTAGAAAAATCTAGGAGGTAGCAGGCATAATCCGGATCGAAAAATTAGGCCTAGCAGTTGGTGTTGGTGTTTCCTTTTGTTTTTTGTTTTTGAAAGTAGAGTCAATTTTAGCATCCGAAACTGCAATCATGCAAATGTTTAGGTTCCAAAACCTGGAATCTCTTCCAGCATAAATGCTAAAAATTTATTCAAAAAACCAATTTCCGAAATGTTTTTTCAAAAATGCTACTAGTGTGACCAACTGAACGGATGAACACTACTTTCACATCCCAGGAGTTGAAGCCACCATTACTAAATTCGGTCTTTTTGATAGAGCTTTGCTATTTTTGCTAATTAAATTTGATTTCTCTGCTTAATTCAAGTTGTTTTTGTTTTGTTTTTTTTTTTTTTTGAAATATGTGGTTTCTGTCGGCTTGCGTCATCCGACTAGTCCACAAGGTCCAATGCCTCGCATGCACGATAATTCCCAATACGGACAAGAGTTCAACTTAGCAAGCTAGATAGTGTGGTCCCAAGTGCGGCACATGTAAATCAAACTCTCCACCTTATCCTGAAGTCATAAGTACCTGACATTCGACCACTAGACCGGCCATTTGGAGTTATTTGTTTTTTTTTTTTCATTTTCATTCTCGCCCCTATATCTCTCTTCCCTGTAAATTTTAAAAATTTTTGTGCCTTAGACCTAAATCTTACCTATTGGATTTATTTTTAAAATTTTTTATTTTTGGTGTTCTTAACTAATGGAATGGGCCATCATTAAAAAGATGTTTTCAAAAGTCACTCATGTAAAACCACTAGGAAACATCATAGAAATTATCCGGATGAATAATTAACTTTTGAAACTAAATTGTTTAATCTTATTAAACACGTGCTACAAAATGGTGGGTAGTTGATCATGGCACGGGTGGGGTCCTTGATGGGGGCAAGTGGGCCCTATTAAATCTTGGTATTTTCTAATCATTTTCCCTAAATCTATCTTGTTTCCCATTAGCATTATTAGAGCATGTAACCCCAGGGTGTTCTCAAGGGTCAATTATTTTAACTTAGTACTTTGAAATAAGATATTCAAAATTGTAACTTAGTACTTTGAAATATGATATTCAAAATTCGATTCCTACGAGGATAAATTTTTGGGAGTCACATATGTTAAGTATGCAAAAATAGGAATTAATCATGATTTGAAAAACTTAGAAGGTATAGGACATGCGGTCTCGTGGGATTAGTTGAGCAAGACTAAATAGGTCTGAAATCTAAAAATGTCAAAAAATATATATATGTATACATATAAAACTATTAGAGATGTACGCTGCAAATATTATTTAAGAACTTCATTACAGTTTTTCATATATCACATCATTTTTACATCAATAAAAGTTTCAAATAATAATTCCCATATTTTTTCTCCTCTATTGTGACAATTTCTCACACCAATTCTTAATTATTATTTACATAACTATTATATTATTGAAACAAAGAGTAATATCTTAAAAAAGTTCAAAAGATACATTTTCCTCGTAGAAGCCGTCACATAATTTCTTATTTAAGCATTCCACTAAAACACAATATATTGGTTACATTTTAAAAATGCTGAAATATATTTTTTGATTGGAGGTAAAAAAATATACTTTTAAATAATAATTATAAGTATTATATATTTATTTGGTAGAAATTAAAAAATATATACTTTTTTGTATTAGAAATTATGAAAAGTGATTAGTAATAAAATAAAATACGAGAAAAATATACTTGTTTGGAAAAAAGTAATGAAATATTTACTCATGTAGAATTATACTTTTCGTATTTTTAAGTGAAAAGTTTGTATCAATAAATATAAAATAATTTTAAGTAAAAAAATATTTTATTTTCACCGATACAAAAAATAATATTTTTATTTTTTAGCAACAAGGACATATATTCTGTATTGCGCCAAACAAGCCCATTGCATACATGTGTCCTTATTGGTGTGGGGCCTACCACAAGAAACTAGTAATGTGTAATGCTATTACAAACACATTTGGTTATATTTGCATCATCCCTTATGTCACGCTGAAAATTATTGAGTGAGATTGATTTACACAATTGATCTTAGATGTGTTTGAAATAATAGTAATCAATTTGGTGATTTGACAACATCATGTTATAGAATTTTAAAAAAATTTCAAGATCAGGAACTATAATCCTCACTCGCCCCCTTTAGTAGGCCAATATCATCTTGATCATCACAATCTCTTAACATTTTGAATGGCGAAATATGTTGTGTGACTGACCGGATTAATCTTGATTGGCTCGCATTGTTCTAACTAATAAAATTAGGCCTTTCCAAAAGTTCACATTACAATTATGTAATTAAGAAATTATAAATGTTAAAAGAAACGTATTTGATTGATATCTAAGTGTTTAATTAACTGCAGTGTGAGTTTGAGCAAATCTTGTTCGAGAACTTTTGCTCATAACCTTCTATCAAACAAACTAGATTAACTCGTATAATCTTTAAAATAAGGATGGTAGAAATTCGGGACAACAAACGTGTGCAAATAGGGGCGGTGTCTAACTAGTACTAGTAGCAAACAAAAGGGCACTCCCATCATCTTCGCAATATCCAACTTCTAAATTTTAATCACTCCAATCTAGGGTTTATGTCACCAGATCGCGGAGTGGGAAAGTATTAGACCTGTAAGCCAAAACAGTGTGAGAGCGGGTGCGGGAACGAGAATCGGGAGCATCCTCTCTTCATGAAGGATATAGTGACATAATCCTAAACTTAAAATGAAACTAGGGTTGAACAATAGTTCCCTACTTATACAAGGTCGCTCCTGCATTAGTTTTCAGAGACATAACCCCTAAAATTTAGGATACAAGCCCATTTAGGATGAGTAGTGGGAGTACCCCAACAATAATCTCTTCGAGAGGGCTAACCTTCGAAAATGGCTCTGAGAGCACGGGAACTAATTTACATCAACAATAGCTTCAATTAGATTAAGGAGAAAGATACAAGGAACTCAAACAGCGGCAAGACAATATTTAATCCAACATTTCCACAAATCGAGATCTCCCCAGAAAATGTGTTATCATCACCTATCTTACACAACCAACTCGAACACGATACTTCAAATTATGAAACTTCAGCACCATTTAAAGAGTGTTCCATCATCATTCGAGCTTTTTGTCATCAGGATCAGGTTCAGCCACAGATTGTTCCATGGGAGCTGATGCAACAGAGCCTCGATCTTGTCCCTGTTAAAAGTTAATGGCAAGGATAAAAAAAGCTAAGCTATCGACATATGGTTCATGTTCATGAATTTGGTACTATGTAGCAGTGTGGCATTCTGTACGGAAGAAAAGAAGACCTATTTTGTGTTATAGTTTAATTATACAACTAACATACATGAAATCACACTAATTAGATGACAAAATAGAATCCATTTTGAGTTATAATTTCGATATACAACCAACGAATTTACTGCCTTATCCACGAAATCATACTAATTAGATGACAAAAGAGATTATAAAGAAAATGCGACCAACTATGTTTACTTTAAATTTGAGACTTAGATTGGTGGTTGGTGCTAATTACAAAAGAAGACCCGTAATGAGAAAGAATAGTCAGCTCCTCACTGCAACCAGTGGACAAATACTTTCGTCAACTACCTAAAATTTACTTATGTGATTTTTGTACATTTATTGATAAGTATGTACTTAAAAAGTACTTATGGGTATAAAGCTGTTAGAGAGACCAATAAACAGTATGCTTATTTAACTTATAAGGATATATCCTTGGATCAAAACCTACGATAATGCTAGACAAAGAAGATAACAATTTTCAGCCTCCTGAACAATGATAATCATTCCCCTTTTATATCACTTGAACTTTCAAATATTGCAGAAAACCCCCTTGATTGTCATAGTTAGCAGTCACACCTTTGTAATTTGAACTATTAGTTCCTTATCCTAATTGGGTACGTCACAACAGGATTTTAGCTATCATGATTACGGGCTCTCAAGTTAAAGTTAAATCACCATTAAATAGAAGCTCATCGATTCCTTCGAGCAACAGATGTTAGCTAGGGTGAAACTTTGTTGCAATTATACGGGGAAGAGCTGAATTCAATTGATCATGGTTCTATATTTTCATCCCTTAAAAAGCCAAATAATAATTTCATCTGGAGCCCACCTCTTCTAACATTGTCTCACTCTTCAATAGAGCCACGAAATACTTTCTCTTTATTAATGCAAGTCATACGAGAAGACGAGTGTAATGCAAGTCATACGAGAAGACAAGTTGCTTTAGATAGGAACGAGTGTCCTAGAAAAGTCATGTGAACAATCCGACGTGATAGTTTATTTTGAATACATTTAGTCGACCAAATTCTTGAAAATTAACATGAACAAGCTAATTTACGTTTATAGAGTGTTATTCCTCCGAAAAACCAGATCAGGAATGATATGAAACATTGTCAGTTGTTATTCCATCATACAGAGGTAATTTATAGAGAATTGTTTGCCTGTCTTGCCCTTGAATAAGGGGCTAATTTTGAATTAGCTCTCTTTGGGAAGAATGCAGCCATTTAGCTTGACATAATGTAACAACTCTAGTTCGAATGTAATGTTAATTGGGCCAGATTTTACTAGGTTACCTGATACCAGTACAAAGTACAACTTTATTAGCTTTAGGCAGTTATCGAAACAAAGCGAGGAAAGTCATTATCAGTATAAAAACATCTACACATCCAAGCTTCATCGCAATTCTTTTCTGTGGTAACCATTTCAATTCAGGATTACCATTTTTGTAGCAATTTAGATGGGAAATTTTTCGCAATTAGTGTCACTCGATTCAGGTAACAGTTACAAGGGAATGACAAGGACCCCAGTAACTATAGTTCTAAACATATAAAAAGTATTAACCTTCCAAAAAACAAAGAATTATTTTATCTTAAGAGATCTACCAAGATAACTTTAAAGTCCAGAAAAAATCGCATTAATCCCCTAGTCCAAACCAATACAATAATCCTCATATCAATAATAACTTAAATAATGGTTTAGAAATCCTAAATACTATATAGATGACAAGATCAACTGATATGGTAAAGCTGGATTCTCTACTTATTCATAACTCTGTCTTAGATGTATCACATATAGACTTCACCGCATACTTTCTTCTTTATTTGCAACAACACCATTAAAACTCACAAAATCAAATCTTGTCAATGAAAGCTGCAAATTTTCAACAGCTTAACTGTCTAAAGTCTAAATTCTCTCTCTTTCCAGATTGGTCATGAAGGTTCAATGTACATCCTGTAAGGAAGTCCTAGGGTTTTGCTGGGAATAGGGTTTCGCCCACTCAATGTGATAGTCATTCTGGAGAAAGAGAGATAGAGAAAAAGTTATTCCGACTCACTGGCAATATTTTTTGGGGGCGATTCTCTGGTTCTGACATAAAGGCAAATTAAGGTTATACATAACAAAAATTTTTAAGAACATTACAGTAAGAAAAACTTGAAGTGGAAAGGGTAAACTATCTAAATGACAGATGAGGCCAAAAACATTTTTACAACCCTAGCTAGTGCTAAACACTACTACTTGCACTCTCCCAGGAAGGGACCTGGATGCGCAGTTATCCCCTCTAAAGAGCTTTCTCCTTAATGACATTGTGGTCTTGATTCAATTGGTGTGACCTAATAATCAACTGGGCATCCCAAACTGAGGTAAAATTAGTGCTAAAATGTGAGATGGGGACTGGAGGGGACCTTTCCTCGGTGGTGTAATAAGAGTTGCTATAGTTTGGCCCTTAACAAGTAGGTTTCCTCTTCTGGTCCACACACGTGTTTTGTTAGCTTCATGTTCATTTGATATCCCCTGGGACGCATCCATTGCGTCCATTTCTACGTTGGTGAATAAACTAAGGTTATTGGTGAAACATGTCCACCGTTTGAAGCCAAGATCAGAGGATCCATAATGGGTGACGCAATTTGAGTGGGGTTTGATTTAATATCAATACAGATTGGGGGTTTCCAATGATAGAACTGATAACCCTAAAAGAGCTACCTTTGCCACCTTTTTCCACCTTTGATAATACCCCTTCTCCCATGGATCAATTGGCTAGTTCCTCATCCACATTATTGAGAGATATATCGGGAGTTTCATTGAGATATTGGGCGATGAACTTGAAAGAATATGCTTCTCTCTACGCATGTAGGTAATAATAGGGTTCTGTTTATTTTCTTTTTGACCTCTTCTTTTCATACCAAATTACCAGATTCTAACTCAGTTGTGGCTGTCGTTTGCGAGGCAACTGCTGGGGATATGTCACAAAACGATATATTCCCATAGAAATATTGGTAGTCAAAAGCCACAACGAAATGACCAAATTGTAGAAAAAGCAAGAACAAATGTTGCTCAACATAGATCAGGTAAATTAACAAATGGCAACTCAGAGGCCTGCATTGCCGGCATCCAGGGAAGGGTCTGTGGGAATAATCAAACTAGTGACCCCCAGCATTCAAACATGTTGAATTTTCCAAATCCTTCGGCATGTTTCAAATTACAAATATTATGATATCCAAATATTTCACTAATGAATCATTGAAAAAATACCGTCTACCATTCTTAAGTAACTAGCCCTGTCCATTAAACTTACACTTTGCTCAGAACTAATACTAACCAAGTGCTCAAACCATTTCTGATAAACCATTAAACTAAATAAATCTTGAAATGAAAGCAAATCTAAAAATATAAGCAACAAAAGCAGAATGATGGTGTAACAAAAAATGAGCATATAACAACTCAAAAATTTAGTTGCTCTTACTTTGTTATCACTCTTGACTGCTGCTGGTTTGTAGGGGCATGCTGCAGGAGCTCTCTCAGGCTTGCGGTACTCCCAACCAAAAAGGCGATATACTTTTCCCTGATTAAGTGTAAAAGATGTCATTTTCTTCGGATGCTAAGAAGAAGAAAATGGAGTTACTTTCTCTCTTAGTTTTTTAAAAGAAAAGATAAAGAAGGAATTAAAACAAATAAAGGTTTTAAGTTATCTCTCTCTCCTTCTTCCGGCTCAGAATCGGAAAAAAAGAAGAAGCTATTATTAAATCATGACCATTCTGAAGATGAATCTAAAAATTACCAAATCATCAGCCTTCCATTTTCCCTTAAAACATTTTCAAAATATTTAATACTCAAGTAATCAACCCAAATTCTGAACACAAATCTGGAAGTATAGTTTCTCGCTTTAAGACAAGATATTTGAAAACGTAGTTAAAACAAATAAAGAACCCTTTTTCACTCAATTATAATACATAACTGAATAAATAAATGCAATTTTGTCACTTTTGCTTCTAATTTCCTCTGTCCAAGAAATCTAAATCTTACCGCGTAAGGTGAAAAAAAGCTATCACTTCTAATCCAACAATAACTAGAGAACTGGACAAATGCGACAATTGGCCAATAACAAAAGACAAAAGAAAACATAAGGGAAATAATAAAAAAAATTTAAATAACTATCTTCATCTTGCTTCCATTTTCCCTAGGAAATCTTTATAGCAACTTATAGTCAATAAGCACTTGGAATATGGTGAAAGTATAGTTCAAGACCAAGACACAAAAATGTTTTTTTTTTGTTCAATCGTCATAAATACTTGATATATAAGAGCATTCCCACCAGTTTGCCTCTCCTCTTTCTATTCTGTCATTTAGTTTCTCAATCTAGAAATCAGGGCCAAAAATATATCACAGTAGTGTTTTCTCATTTTCTAAAAATTTCAGGAAAATACTTGCAGTAGATTCCTGAGCGGCGAAATCCACCATTCACATTTTTTCAGTTGAAAAAATTTGAACTTTTCCCACAAAAATTACAAAATGATAAGGGGCTAAATATACTTTTGAATTTTATCATATAATATATGATTATTTTTATTTTTAAAAAGTTGTACAAAAAAACCAATGTGTGCATCTTCTAAAAAATTGATGTCTTTAAGAGAAATGGCTTTCGAGAAAATTTGATTTAGAAAGTAAATGAGAAAGACTGGTGAAATTTTCTTGGTGCAGTACTCACTTTCGCTTTTTATTCCCTCATTTAATAATCTCATGAGAAATGTTGCAATAGAATTTTGAGCGGAAAATCCGCCATTCATAATTTCTCTACAAAAGATTAATTTTTCTCCACTAAAATTATAAAATACTAATTCAGATAAGGGCTAAACATACTTCTATATTTTATTATATGATGTACAATTATTTTTAATATTATTTAAATCACACTTTACATAGCGTGTCCAATTTCTTAAATGTTGATTTCCTCGTTCAAAAATCTAATTCTAAACACAACATGGAATTAGAATTGTCAAATACTATAACCTAATCACTAATAACAAAGCGAATCGGGTAAATTCCAGAGCTGTGCATATATATATATATTAAAAAATACGTACAAAAATAAATCAAATAGTAGAGGAATTGGATTTGTCATACCACGATGAAATAGAACAGGAGGGGCAAGAGGTTGACAATCGGGACGAGGAAGAGGGGCAACAGGCACGCCAAGCATACCTATATATGTATATATATGTATGTATATATCGATATTAATATCATCATCGCAAATCATATATGAGATATAATACAGAAATAAAATTGAAACAGAATATGTTTCGTAAATCACCATCTTCAAATTTGCAGCTTCGTATGCTCCGCAGAGAAAATGAAAACTAAATAAAATACAAGCAATGGAAAAAATAAAATACTGGCGTTGTTTTTCTTGACAAAGTTTTGGGTAAATCACAATCTGCCCATACGATATCTATGCATTTCAAATTACTCCCTAAGTTAAGTTACATGTACATTGTATAGTTATCAGAAAATTCGATTTGATTTCGTAAATTGTTTCCAAATGGGAGCTCTGCATTTCTTAAATTTTCATCGCAAACTATCTTTGAAAAGATTTCCGTAATAGGAGGAAATTCACAAAAATAAATAAAATAAATTAATTTTATTTATTTTTATATGGGAATTATATTGTTTATGTATAGGGGAAAGTATTTTAGTTGAAAATATGTCAAAATATTTATGATTAGATATACTTTTTCATATCATATATATTATCAATGTTCTTGTAGATTTATATATAATATAATATAATTATTAAGAATATCAGCATTTTTCATTGTTTTTATATTTTATAAGTTGGTTTAACGATTCTATTTTTCGAAATAATTTCGGCTTATGTTCGAACTTCGGAACTATTGGTGTATGAAAGTCACACTTCTTTGCAAGTCACAATAAGAGTTTGACTTGCGTTTGTATATACTATATTATCCTTTAATTCTTTATTTTATTCATTTTGGATCTAATAATTTAATAAATGGAGAAAATTAATCATATTTTAAGAAAAATAATTTACTTATAATTTAAATTATGCAATCTGTATTTAAGATAAAGGTTACAAAACAATATTTGGAAAAATTTATGAGTCATTTAAGGCATTTAAGATGAATTTTACTTTGTCCCCAAAACGATAGGAAATAAAGTGAAAAGGATGAACATATAAAGCTCATTAGCAATAATATAATTTTGGAATTTTTAAAGAGTATTCTGCATTTTTCAGAAACCTAATGGGAAAAAAGTATAATTTACCCTAAAGTTTTCATAATGCAATAGTTTAACTATTTAATTTCAGTTTATGTAAATTACACTAGGGGCATTACCACGTTGTTTCTACTTAATTCTTAGTTAAAATCTCATAATTAAAACTCTAATATAGACTGAAATATATAAAGTACACATAACAGGTAATTTTTTTTTTTAAATGGTGGAGGTGAAAATAGTCTCTTTGTAATTGCAATCCGTTATTATTTTATTTTATTTTTTGAAATTATAATACTTACATACATTTCTAGAGTTTCTTGCATTTAATTCCTAAATTTTAGGAAGATAGAGTAATTACACGTGCGTTATATGTGGTATTATTCTTGATAGATAAAAATTGGTTGTTTTTCTTAATGTCTTAATAGATAAATGATTAATTTGTTCTTTTTCTTTCAACTTGTAACTCTCATCTCTGTTATAACAAAAATATAATGACCATCTATATTATTTTATCAATACCGTCATAATATTCTTTTGAATATTATAAAATTATGGATTTAAAGTAAAAAATTTATTTAAAATATATGATCAAATTAATTATACAAATAAACTAAAGAAACTAAAAAATTATCTATAATATATTTCTTGTGGACCTAGAATATAGTTGTCATAGCGTCAATTTCTTATTATATTTTTTTTTTGTGATGAATATGTGGTAGCCTCAACTCTAACTCCATGATTGATATAGCTTTATGACTTATGAAAGGACATTTTTAGAATATGAAAAAGGAAAAATTTAGAGTTTTTTTTAGGGTACGTGGGGCCCAATTTTATAAAAATGATACAACATGAAAAAAATTGTGAAAATGGTATAACTGTATTATTTGCCATCACTAATAGCGAAAAGTCTAAAATTAATATATTTTTTTCTATTAATAATGACGAAATATGTATATAATTCGCCATTGGTAGTAACAAAATATTAATTTTTCTTTATAATTCACTAGTAGTAGTGGCAAAATGTTGTGGAACCTTCAATGTAATTCGCCACTAACAACAGTGGCGAAAAATGAAAAAAATTTAATTTAATTCGCCGCTAACAATGTCGAAATAGGGAATTTTTTTTAATAAGTTACCATTTCTAATAGCGAATTGTATTAAAAACAAAAATTAGTAAATTGCCTCCAAACCATTTTCAAATCCAAAAAACAACAAAAATTTCCTGTATAATAAAAATAACCTACACTCTTTTAACAGCTAACATACACACAAATAGTATGAAACAAATAAAGAAACTATGGATATGCATACCGAAAAAAAAATCACATAACAAAATAAATATACACGACTACCATTACTACAAATTATGAAATA
>MKEJ01100155.1:0-10295 GCA_001753735.1 Embelia ribes | reverse complement strand
AGTGCATTTACTTGGTTCATAAACCTACCACCAAATTCTATATTTATATGGCAAGACATCGAAGATCAATTCCATACATAATTCTTTAGAACTGAGTTAAAAATTTCAATGGCAAACTTAGTTAAACTGAAACAAAAGCCTAGAAAATCTACATAGGAGTTCACAACAAGGTTTAAAAAAATTCAGCAATAGTTGTCCTAATTACATACCTGAAACTAAAATTGTAAAATTAGCTCAAGATGGTTTAAATTATGAACTAAAGAAAAAATTTGAAGGAATGGAATTGTCATGCCTCCATAAATCTGAGGATCCCTAGCACGTGATGCTTTGCAGCTAAAACTACCTTCAATGCCATGCTACCCATGATAAAGGCTTCAATATGCAATACCAACCACAACAGTAATGTATTTAAAAGATATGTATTTTTACAAATCATATGAGGCTTTAGTTACAAATATTGTCTAATTGAAAATTGACCCATTGAATTACAAAATAGGTAACTTAGAAACATATTTAAACTGCTACCAACTTGAAAATACAACCCAAGCCCCGACATGCATACGACCTCTTTTCCTTTATCTGCCAATTGATAAACAAGAGGCATGCGGGATTAGTTTACGAATAGTATTCGCTATGTTAGTTATACTACGACATATAGTCACATATTACCATATTGCCATATAAAATATATAGCGCCAAGTTCATCAAAGTATTCACCTATTTCATCGCAAGCAGATACTAACACAACACTTATCCTAGGTGTAATATTATATTGAGAAAATACATATTTCAAACTCAAGAAACGTACCTCGAGACTTTATGTATAAAGATTTTAGTGGGTGGCTCTCCACCCCTTGAGTCTCATGAGAGACCGAAACTATACTTAAACGAGAGTTTGTCTTTTGCTCCGATTTACTTTTGCAAGAAATCACACTTTTTCGAAAATCCGCATGGCCGAAATTTAATTTCAAAAATTCGCCTTTCACAAAAATGGCAAGCCACAACCTTTATTTTCATAAAAATGACACATAGTATTTTCCAAGAAATTACTAACATGCATGCATTGCTACGCACACATCATCGCATAACTTTACCGAAAAGTTACAACAATCATAAATCTTCACATGCAAATAGTTATTCACATTTTTAACACCTGAGATGCACATCAAAATACATCATACGCTACGTCAAGTTGTATGCAATAGCATATATATACATATATATATCTTATACAATAATTATCATATGGCTTATTGTTCGTAACTAATCTGTACCTAGCATTATTATTGCAATTTTATTAACTTTAAGCTTGATTTCTTCTCACACACAGTGCTGGTCTAACAAAGTGTTATCTATTTCTTCAATCTCTTATAACCGGGGGTGATTTATGGTTGAAATAACAGGCATGCAATACATTTTATGATTTGTCTTACTATATCAGTCAATTAATTTAACATATTAGTCGACCGATTCGCTCTAACTTTACAAAAAATAGTCGGGTTCATCTTTTAAACTGGACTTTAGCCATTATTTAGTTATTAGATTTTTTTCTAGGGGTCAAAAGCTCGACATGCAAGGCTACTTCTTGAAGGCAAGCCTGGAATTTTATCAAAATATAGTTTATTCTTATGAAAACATTGGTAAAACTCAATTATTGGGTTTATTTAATGCTTAAAAACTTTGTTTACGAAAAATTTCAGAGCCAAACTCGAAGGTATAGAGCTTACTTATGCTAATGGGTGTGATAACGTTGCTAAAAGCATCTAAAAGGCTCATATACGGCATGCACCAACTTGAATTTGAGCAAAATCTTACCTTCATCCTTAAATTCTCTCTCTCTCTCTTTCTCTCTTCTATATATGCATGTATGTAAATGCTCTACGTAATTCTGGGTGTTTAACACCCAAAACGCAGAGTTATACATGCATCCCTTAAGTGGGACACATATTACATTTGTTTTTTAAAAACTATGGGTGACAGAATCAATAGATTGATTCCCTCAAACCAGTCAACTGATTTGAGGCAAAATACAAAACATTTTCTAGGGTGTTACAGGAATTTAGGAATTCATTTGATCAACCAATAAGAGCCACTAGATATAAGACCATCCTTTTGGAAGGCCAACAAATTAAGAGTCATGCATTAGGCACATACTATCAAGATGCCCATGGAGACATCGAGATTGATATAGCCCAGAAATCATTGGAAAATCCTCTCTAGTTTGCAACGCCTTAAGAAAAGTTGACAAACTAGTAAAAATTACTTCAGCACACTCTAATAAAAAGTCTAAACAAACTACTTGTAGGCAATACTCACTTGATATAAGCAAAGTAGATGAGCAATTTGATGAATTAACAAAACATAAATTCTTAATTTTAAGTATGGGACATAACATTCCTTATGAAAATGAAAGAAAAGGGAACAAATTTGCAAATGGTAAAATTATTTAAGTATGGGACATAACATTCCTTATGAAAATGAAAGAAAAGGGAACAAATTTGCAAATGGTAAAATTATTTTAGATACTCTACAAATAATTATGTTCAATTTAGAAATCATGTTCAAAATCTAATACAAAAAGGCCTTTTGTAGTATGTGGAAAAATAAAAGGAAATGATGAGCATTGATGCATATCCATTCCCAGATATGGAGGTCAACATGGTTTATGCAATTATCCCCAGGTCATTCCAATAATCAGAAACTATTGAAGAGGAAGAACCCAATTTTTTTAGGTATTAAAGGATTCAAAGTGTTATAGAAGGAGGTCCTCTATATCTGGATAAAGGAAAGGAGAAAATGGAAGGAGAAGAAAATAATTCATACCTATGCATATGGTGTGAAAGAGAATTTAGTAAAGGAGAATCTGTTTTGGTAGACAAAAAAATAAATAAATTTGTTATTCAAAGGCTAGACAGAGGTTCAATATTTTTAGAAATGGTGGTTTGCAGATATATGTTGGTGCAAAGCTAATAAATGAAGGACTAGATCCTGGAATTTATAGTCCAGTAATGACCAAAATCTATATTCTTGGAGAGGAACCCTTATTGTTTAATGGGGATCCAGTCAAACCACCAAGGGTAGGAGCTCCCAAGTTGTATGATGAAGATGCTACAGAAGTATACAATTGGACTCATTTTCCTCATCACTTTGGATTTAAGTCATGGAGAGGAGGAAGGCGCTTAGATATGTTTCGATGAGGCTATATTATACCTAGAGGAGGTATTGCCAGAAGATAGATGACTCAATCGATGATGGTTTCTTCTAATCCTAAGTAGGAGCATTGAAAATTGACAAAAAATGCCAAATTCTTAAAAGAGGAAGCTTACTTGCCTGCTTCGAAAATCCAGTTAAGAAGAATTCAAAGGAAATTTACCTTCAGGGAAGCAAAGATTGAAGACTCTGGAACCTCTTCGAAGCCTAGTTTTCATAAGTAAGAGGATGACATCAACCCACTGATAGGATTGTTGGCGGGTAAATAACCTGTTAAGACTCTAAAAATTACTCCCAATATGTTAAAAGAAGCATATGAAGGCAAGAGAAGAGAAGAGAACTTGAAAAAATATGAAAAAAGAAGGCAAACAATAATTAAGAAAGCAATAGATAATATTCGAAAAGAACAAAATCGGTTTCATGAGGAGATTGCAACCAAAGTAGAAGAAGAATAAAAAAATGAAAAGATCTTCAAAGGTCAGTATGAAAGTTTTCGAAGGTCCCTACAAGGGCAGTTGAAGAACTGGAAAGAGTTCTATTAGAATATGATGATGACTGGCTCAATATAAAAGATGACCTAGAAGATAATGAGGATATAACTGTTGAAGACAACAATTAACAAAAGAATAATAAAGAGCTTGAGGACTTAATAAATTAAGCTGGCGAGTCTCCTTCAAAGGAGCAAAATAAACAAATCAGGTTTAGTACAATCACTGATACTGATTGTAATATGATATTAATTTTACCTAAAACTTTTAAGACAAAACTTGACCAATCTGTAAAATTTACAATGGATATTGAGGATAACACTAAGGCTGTAGTACAAATTGCCAAAGGAAAGAACAAAGAAATCAGACCTATGCCACGATCTATCGAGCTTGATTATGATAATGAAGGTAAAGATATTGTTGTCGTAAGGCAACCAAATAGTACCTTGGTAAGGCATCTCAAACTTTTATACATGAAAACCTATTTAAATGGACAACCAGTGACAAAGGTACTTATTGATGATGGGGTTATAGTAAAAGTTCTTACTTTAATTATATTAAGACCACTTGGAAAAAGTGAAGAAGACCTCATTCCTACAGAAGTCACAATAGGAAGCATTGTAAAAGGAAGTTCTCATACCGAAAAGGTAAAAGCAATCTAATTAAAAATTGGAAGTAAGATTACTAGTTTTATTTTCTTTGCAATTGACACTTGCTCTAACTACATTGTTTTTTAGGGTGAGATTTGATCCATGTGAATGGTTGTGTACCATCTTCACTCCACCAGGCTTTAATCTTCCTTATCAAAGGAAGTAAAAGGAGAGATGAAGACATGAAAATTTCAATGGCAAAAGATAATCCATTCAAAGCTGATATCAATAATGTGGAATCAAAATTATATATTGGACGGTTAGAGTCCATTAAGTGACTAAAGATGAAGTACAAGATAATAAAGTTAGTGTAACTGAGACTCAATTCTGCAAATACATTATGGAAGTACTACAACAAGTGGATAGAGGAATGGAAAAGTCTACCATGATCAAAAGTCTTAGCATAAAGAAGTAGTGACAAGTAATGGAAGATCAAAATTGTAAGAATGCAACAGATGCAAAAGAAAGTGAAAGATACCTTTAAAAGACTTTTTTCGTTTGTAATTGATTGAAGGTTAAAGAATGATATACCTGTATCCTGTAAATAGGCTGAATGTGTAATAGATGGTAGTTTTGATACATGTAAAAGTCTAGGCTTAGCAAATTTATAGGCTACTCCTGCTAAATTAGATGATTTAAAGTTAGAAATACAAGATCAACTAGATGAAGTTGATTTAGGAAGTGTAGGTACATTAAAGACAATGTATATTTCTTCTAATTTACCTACTAAAATGAAAACCAATCTTATAAGCTTGCTTTTCTGAGTATGTTGATTGTTTTGTTTTGAGTTGTGATGAAATGTTGGATTTAGATTGAATTCTGGTAAAGTATATGTTACCAATTAAAGAGAACTACAAATTATTTAAATAACCTCCTAGAAGAATGAGAAATGATGTAACCCCTTTAGTAAAGGAAGAAATTGAAAGGCTTTTAAAAGTTTGTTTCATTAGGATTGTAAGATATGTTAAGTGGATATCCAATTCAGTCCCAATATTAAAGAAAATTGGCAAACTAAGAGTTTGTATTGATTTTTGAAACATATACTACAACTCTAAAGGATGAATATCCCATGCTAGTATCAAATTTGTTAATTGATTCAGTAGCCAAACATAAAATAATGACTTTTATGAATGAATATGTTGGTTAAAATCAAAATTTCCTAGCAGAAAAGGATACATATGAAACGGCATTAATATGTCTTTGAGCTACTGGGGCTTATGAATGGGTTGTAATGCCCTTTGGATTGAAAAGTGCATGGGAAATGGATAATGAACTTAATCTTTCATGACCTAATAGGAAAATTTATGGAATTCTACATATATGATGTGGTTATTAAGTCACACTCTATTGTAGAACACATAAAACATCGTAGACAATCTTTGCAATAGATGAGAAAACATAAATTAAATATAAACCCACTTAAATGTGCATTTAGAGTTTCTGTAGGAAATGTTTTGCTCCTTTTTCACCCACAAAAAAGGAATTGAAATTAACAAAAATAAGGCTAAGGTAATACTAGAAGATAAGCCTCCCACTAACAAAAAGGAAATACAAATTTGAGGACAAGTAAATTTATTAAGGAGATTCATTTCGAACTTAACTGAAAAAATATTAACATTTTCATCTTTATTAAGGTTAGAATCAAATAGTAGTTTCAATAGGATGAAATCCATTCAAAGGTTTTAAACTCAATCAAGGAGTACTTGACTACTACACAGGCCTTGATGCTACCAATAAATGGCAAACCACTTAAATTGTACATATAAGCAAATGAGCAATTGATTGGCAGTTTGTTAACTCTAGATAATGATCAAGGCTTCAAACAATTCATTTTTCTACCTAAGTAGAAGATTGAATGATTGTGAATATAGGTATACAATTATTAAAAAGTTGTGTTTGATTATTTATTTCTCAGTAGTAAAACATGGGCATTATATACTACCATCCATAGTATATGTAAGATCTTAAATGGATGTGATAAATTACATACTATAAAGACCCATATTAAGGGGAAAACAAAGAAAATGTTTATTAGCATTAACAAAGTATAACTTACAATATGTCCCATAAAAATCTGTTAAGGGACAAGTAATAGCCGATTCCCTAGCAGGCCATCCTACTTTGCTTTTATAAGAAGATACCTTCGAAGTACATTATATCAAAATGGAAACATAAAAACTGATATTTGATGGCTCTAAAATAGGTAAGGGTATAGGAGCTGGCTTGATGCTAATTTCCCCTTAAGGGAAAATGTTTCAATTTTCATTTAAATTGATGAAAACAAAATTACCACAAGAACTAAGCTGAGTATGAAGCCTTGATAATAGGTTTGGAATTAACAATAGATATAGACATTAGAAATTTAGTCATCTCCGGTAATTCTCAATTGGTGATATATTGGATCTTGGGAATTTACCAATACTATCATCCTATCCTAGCTTAGGAACTCCAGAGGGTTGAAAAGTTGCTTAATTCTTTCGATTTAATAAAATTTGAACATGTGATTAGGCTACAAAATTCAAAGGCCAACCAAATTGCTCAAATGGTATCTGGTTTTAAAATTCTCAGAGAGAAACATAAAATATGGGTTAAAATTCAGAGAAGTACGCTATCTATATCTTGGAAATTGGGAAGTCAATCAATGAAAATTATGAATGTTACATCCACATGTAATTGGAGAATTGTAAGGCATAGTTAGAAAAGGTCATTAAGGAAGCCTAATAACATTACATTACTGAAAACCAATTCCTCTCTCTATATACCTACATTCTATTTTTGTAACACAAAGAAGGGAAGAGAGATAGAGAGAGAGAAAAAAAGAGACATTGGAACAAAACCCAAAAATTCCTAAGGTGGAACTGCTCTGTTAGATGATCTAAAGGCGGATTTAAGTTTCTCTTGTCGTCCTTTTCGACATGAAAATTTGTTGTTTTGATGTTGCATTTTGTATGGTGGTGTGTAGGGTTTTCTCTCTAAGTTTCTGAGGTAATTCATCATATTTGAATAAGGTACGTTGAGGAATAGAAATCCAATTGTAAGGAAATTCTATGTTTAATTAATTGGCCATGATTAGAATTAAATTGTAGAAGTTTTTGGGCTTGTTTGGTCGTGTTTCAATTGGAGATTGGTCGTGTTTTTGGTTATTTTTTGTGAAATAAAATGTGTTTGGATCGAAGAAGATGTTGTCCGGACTAGTTTGGTTTGGTCTAGATGAGAGGCTGTCTCATCCGAACGTTGTGGGTTTGGTCGGAAAGAGATGTGGCCGTTAGTGCAGATTGTTGGTTTTGTCATATTTTGGAATTTGAAGCCTTTAAAATATTGATAAATGGTTGCAAACC
The DNA here is from genome assembly GCA_001753735.1 of Embelia ribes. Taxonomy (NCBI): domain Eukaryota; kingdom Viridiplantae; phylum Streptophyta; class Magnoliopsida; order Ericales; family Primulaceae; genus Embelia; species Embelia ribes. The sequence goes on along the minus strand of MKEJ01100155.1, from coordinate 2,609 downwards.
GATGAATTTATGAACACTAGGGTGTAATCTTCCAACATACTTGATATTTGAATGAATGTATTGTCTTTTATATCAATGTAGAATACAAACATGTTTGATTGTTGATGGGAGTAAGCGTACTTACTCCAAAATGTTGGTTCCTACCTTGAATGTAAGCTTGTTTAATCCAAGAATGGTTGACTGGATTGTATTATACAAAGGAACGTATATTCCGTGTTGGACAATTCAAAAGTGCAAACCTTTCGATAAGAACCAGTTCTGCAGGAACTATGATTGAGTGTGTGGTACCTCAAAAGGACTATATATTCCTAGGGGAAGGATTGTATATCCCAGGCCATTGGTTGTGTAGTTTTGCTTTGAGATCGACAATTAGTAGAAATTTTACTTTCATGAATGTTTACTTTACCATTAGCATATTTTGATTATTATTGATGTCTAGTCATTAAAGTTCTTTGAAATTGAAATATATTATTCTGACTCATACTTATTTGGTTGCATTTTTTGTACTTATTTTTATTTTTAAAACCCCAAGCAGATCCAAATATTGGAAAAAAAGGCAAGCAAGTTTAGAAGGTCATGCTCACTTGGAGACTAGATGTCTGGAAATACTTTTTATATGTTTCATTGTTTACATTTTCAATTGGATGTAGGCTGTAAGCCAAAACCATATTTTCTAGTGATTGTTTCTCCTCAATAAAGTCTTAAAATACATTGAGATTTTTATGTAAACCTTTTCATGGTCAATACAAGTGTTCTTTTGGGCGTTTTACACACACATATATATATGTATGTATGTCTATATATATGTATGTATATATGTATGTATGTATGTATGTATATATATATATATATGCAGTTATAAGATGGCTAGTCATCATTGGTGCTAATTATACCTTTCACCTTTTGGCTTGCAGTTGCTATCCAACTATTACAACCACTAGTTTGTGGAAGCTATCCAACCATACCAAGTAGATTGGTACACAAGTAGATTTATAGGCACTATTCAAACGTATACGAGTAGTCTTATAGACACTACTCAAACTAGTCCTACCCTACAAGTTTTATAAACCACTCTTTAACAAGGTTGGTAGAAACCTTACAAGATTGAATTTGGATGTGAAAAAGAAAAATTTTCAATCTTACAACAATCCTCTCAAAAATATTTGAAAATGAATCGTTCAAGGATTGTATAAACTCACACCAAAGGCTATGGATATGGAGGTTGTATGGATCAAACTTTTATGTGAGGAAGATGATAAGAATATGAATATGAAAGTTTTAATCGCTTTCTGTAAATATGTTGATATGTGTTTCTATTATTTTCTTCTTTTCGATCTTGAGACTTAGAGCCATCTTTATATAGGAAAGGAGTCTTGAAATTTAATATTATGTGACCGTTATGATTTAATTTCTTTCCATTTTTTTGCAGATCTCAAATCTTCAATCACATCAATTTCAATTACCACCTACTGACCTGATTTAGAAATTTTCTAGCGGAATCGAAAGGGTCTTTCAACTGGACCAAATTTGGCTTGAACATTACTTTCGGCTGGCCGGACCTAAGTAGTCACCCAACTGATCTGAAAGGGTTACTCAACCGGTTTTATGCCTTAGCCAAATTTTCAATGCAATTTTGAGCTCATTTTTCTCTTGGCCAGTTTTAAGGTCTTCTTGACCCAGTTCTATGACTTTTGAACATATCTTGAACTCTTCTTGGCTAATCTGGGATCTCCAAGCTTGCGTTTTGATTATTGGCACTTCGTAACTCTTTAATCTCCAATTTTGAGCATTAAATCTTCAATTTTCTTGACTATTTGATCATTGTAATTCATATTACTTTAATTGTATTCCCATCACCTATTTTTCTTGTCACGCCTCAAATTCTCATAAACCAGCAACTTGAACTGAAAGAAAAGAAAGTAGAATGATAACCACATAACTATCATAACCAAACCAAACCATAGTCCGACATCCTTCCATAATGTATACATCATATGTATCTAACACCTATAGTTGTTCACATCGACATAGATATATAATCAACAAAGCAACATACTATGATGCGAATATATAATCCCTTCAAGGTACATACTTGTACAAAATAAAACAAAAGTCTATACAAAACCTCAGAACACCACCAAAGCTATGTATGCCCTCTAGCAAGTCAGCACCATGCTCTGACCCTATAAAACCAAGTGTATGTACAAAAGAAAAATGTATGGGTCATACTCTAAACCAAATAATAAATGGGAATCTACAAAATATAAAGCGCATGCATGCACATGCAATGCACTGGAACCCCCCATGTTCTCATTTCCCGTATATGCTCCTAAATTCTAAATGATACTATGGCATGTTCACAACATGCGGTAAAACCTAGAAGTTCTCCTAAGACATATAACTACGATGATAACATATATCATATATCAGTACTATGAATAATACAATATCTGAATGCAATACATACTAAAGTACATTGGGTATTGAAGTATACCAACTACCACCAGATCTCATAGTACTAAACTTCGAATGGTCGTATACGGAATCACAAAGACATCTTATGTCTCTTACCACGAGTGTACCGAATTCTGAATCCCAAATCACGAACC